>OX336883.1:32597098-32887098 GCA_946959425.1 Argyrosomus regius
GTGGATGGTGGATGGTGGATGGTTGGTGGATTTAAGCCTCAAACACACACACTGAGAAAAGGCCACAAACACCACGGTGGCTGGTGGATGGTGGCTGGTGGACGGTGGCTGGTGGCTGGTGGATGGTGGCTGGTGGATGGTGGACGGTGGCTGGTGGACGGTGGCTGGTGGACAGTGGACGGTGGCTGGTGGATGGTGGATGGTGGATGGTGGCTGGTGGCTGGTGGATAGTGGCTGGTGGATGGTGGCTGGTGGCTGGTGGCTGGTGGACGGTGGCTGGTGGACGGTGGCTGGTGGACGGTGGACGGTGGACGGTGGATGGTGGACGGTGGCTGGTGGCTGGTGGATGGTGGATGGTGGATGGTGGATGGTTGGTGGATTTAAGCCTCAAACACACACACTGAGAAAAGGCCACAAACACACAGCTCACGTCTGAGGCTGATTGCAAAGTGGAGTCACTTAAGTAAATCCAACTGTTGTAGCAGACTCCATACAGGGAGACAGGCAGGCAGACTGAGAGATAGACATGAAGAGAGAAAGAAAGAGTGAGTGTGTGTGTGTCTGTACACTGTCCTCACTATAAGACATAGATAGATGAATATTTTCAAATGATTTATTATAATGCCAAAGCAGAGACCACCTCTGATTGTTTTACAAGCTAAAGTTCTTCATGTTGTCCTCATATTTGGTGCTAAGCTCTTGTTGCTCTGCTGTTTTTCAGCTTAGCGATGCTTCAGAGATTTGCAGGGCTTAATTGTGAATCATGGGTCATGTTGTTGGTCTCAGAATGGATGTGATGCTTTTAAATACAGTCTTCTTTTTCTTTTGTTGATATGTATAGGTCGTCCAACCTAAACCACAATACTTCTTACCATCTTCCAAATGACCCTTAGGAACATTGCAAACATGTTTCCTGACAGTTTTTCCTCGTCTTTCACTTCACTGTCTTGGTGGGATTCAAATTTAGGCAACTAAAACAAATTGGTTAACGTGAGGAAGATTATGTTCAAGATTAAAAGAAGTAACACTGACTGCATTGGCCTCAACCTTTTTAAGTCTGTCTTTTAGCAATATGTCACTATTGTAATCATAGTCATCTGTTGTGTAGACTGTCAGTATTCTCATGACTGCGAGAGGTTACCTGCCAGAAAGTGCAAACATCTGTTGTTTCAAGCTGTTTGAAGACACAACCAATGTTCTGGCTCCCACTCGTCAGTTACAACAGCTGGTCACTGGCTCTACACTTCAAACTAGTACACACTGTAGGTTCCCATCTAGTGCTAGTTTTGCATGTGCAGGGTTCTGTGGTCAAGTTAGCAACAACTACAATGCCTGATTAAGTTAGCAATGCTCGACTTTTGGTTTCACTTGGGGAACAAACTGTGATCCTGTGGGTGAAAGTCGTGTGTATTTGTCTGTTTTTCCTCTGTCTCTATATTGTGTCACCTGACTTCAGCAGCACATTAAAACATTGGGCCAGACTGGCGTGTTCAGAAATTATGCTAGGGAACCTACAATGTTATAGTGACCAAGCGGCCATATGGTCCCATGGGGAAAATTCCCTTTGATTTTAATGAGCCCCACATTCTCTCATCTAGCATCACTCTCATGACAAACTTCTGTTTTAGCTCTCTGCTTCTAAACCTCTAACAATCACTAAATAGTCAGTATGGGGGCTCCATCCAGCACTTTCACTGTGGCTGTTATTGAGATTCAGCTGTATTTCAATACTGGCAATATGTTTCAGCTGATACTCAACCCAATAAAGCAAATTTGATTTTGAGAGAATGTTGGCAGAACAAAAAAGGAGAATGTGATGGAAATATGAAAACAAAGAGTAGGACATAGGTAACAAAAACTCGTGGTGGCTGAGAGGACAAAAAGGATAGAAAAGAAGATGAAAGAGTAAAATAGAAAAAGCAAAGGAAGACCCAGTGGCTTAGTGGAACACTGTCTTCCATATTAATGACTAGGCCAGAGTGAGGGAGTAAAAGAATTGATAGAGAGAGAGAGAGAGAGAGAGAGAGAGATGGCTCCAAGAGCTGACTTGGCAGGAGAAAATGAATGAGAGAATGAGGGCGAGGGAGACAGAGAGGAAAGGGAGGGTAGATGAGGGGTCAGTGCACTGGTGCTACAAGAAGGAGAGAGAAATGTGGAGGACTGATGAGAGGGTCTGAAAAGGCTGCAGCTGCCTGTACTAAATAACTGAGTGGAAGAGAGGATAGGAAAGTAAAGAGAGGAGGTCAGGTGAAGAGGACAGCAGTAGTGGGAGGGAGGTGATGGGAAAAATAGAAATATGGAGGAAGAGAAAGATGTAGATGTAGATGTAGATCAAGAGAGGAGGCTGAAGGTTTTCCAGTATTTTGTCAAAAACAATTTAGGGAGAGGAAAAAAACAGGTATTGGTATTGATACCCTCTACTGTCACATGCTTTATCGCTCTCTTACCACCACTCCCACTTTCTCTGTCATCACAAAGCCATTCTCTCTCTGCTTTCCGTTCTCAAACAAATTAGCTTAATTGTCAAAGCATAAGTCTCCGTTGGCCTCAGCAGTGAAACACCTGATGTGTTTGGTGTGTTCAATGACACTCTGTCATGTCAAATGTCAGATGATTGTCATGTACACTTTAATTTCAACCATTTCTGGATTAATGTTGCAGCAGGGTATATATATATATATTATTATTATTATTTGTAGTAGTAGTAGGAGTATTATTATTATTATTATTTATATAGTGTAGAAGTGTATATATTTATATTTATTTATTTTTTCCTTTTTTATTTTCACTTTTTATTGTTCCTGGTCTACATCTCAGTAGGAACTAGTACTTTTTATCAAACAGCTCTTTACCTGTAGTTAATGAGTGGTTGTTATATTATGTACATCTTGAAAAAAATCCTCATCTGTTATCAAATTTGATAAATTGTTTGAGCTTAACGCTGCTGTTGTGACAGAAACAAGAGGAGGAAACGAAATGAATTCCTTTGAAGCCAACCCATTTCTAGCAGCAGTATTAAGTTAATATTCAGTTCACTCCGTAGGGGGAACACAGTCTAATCTTCTTTATTCAGTATATTAAGTGAAGGCAAACTGTGTCTGTGTCCTTTCAAATTATTCAACCATTTTAAACAGTGCAAGGCCAGCATAAGAAGCAGCTAGAACTCCACTAACACCATCAACTCTATTACACTACAGGTTTATGCAAAAACAAACAAACAAATAAACAAATTGAAAAAAATTTATAAAAAATAAAATTCTTTATTTTTTATTTTGTTATTCAGCTGAAACATCAGTGTCTGTAAATTTGAATTCTGTGGGAATCAAAATGATAAATTGAATTTCAGCTTGTTTTGAACGGAGACTGCTCTGGATATAGTGGCACCTGAACTCAGCCAGTCTGCGACATGGTGAGAATGACAGACAGACAAACAGACGGACGGACGGACGGACAGACGGACGGACGGATGGACGGACGGACGGATGGACGGACGGACAGACAGGCAGACAGACAGACACGGACGGACGGACGGACGGACGGACGGACGGACGGACGGACGGACGGACGGACAGACAGACAGACGGACACAGACAGACAGGACTAGTGGGCATACAAAGACATAATCCTGAATTCCTGTGTTGTTTTAAGTGGACCTCTCAATTTCTGAGATGTGGATATTGTTCTGCTGCAAACACAAAGAGACAATTTTCATAGCAAAATTTTAACAGGATCTCAATGACTCATTGATATAGTCAAGAAACAGACACGCTGTGCATACATTGTGTGGAGAGGTTCAGCTGTTATTGGTCCAGCTGTCTGTGGAAGGATTCCTTCACACTTTGCTGTAGAGGAGATACAACTGAATTTCATTCCTAAAAGGACAAAAGACAACTCGCCTACTAAAGCTGACTTCTGCTATTTTTTCTAATCTGTGCGACACGTTAATATAATAATATAGGGAACAAAAAGAAACTTGACACAGTTTGTGAAAAACTGACACAGGCTTAAGCTGAACTGGTTTTGGGGGCCACACTGACATTTCTGGTCAAACTGTGCATTCACAGCTAAAATACAAATCAAATCCAGCTAATACTTCGATCAGGATATCAGTTATGACAAAATTCATAAACAAAATCGCATATTTCAAGATCAACATCCAGCTTCTGGAGCAGTGTTTTTTAGGTGAAAAGCACAGTAACCAATAATTATCTGCTTCTCACAGCTTATACAGATAAAATAACCTATAACTTCACAATTTGTGTTTCATAAAGACATTCATAACATGTAGTTTATGCACATCTGAGCGTGAGAAAGGCTGACGTAGTGAGCAAAGATGAGTGATTTAATATTCCACAGCTCTGATCTAACCAACTCTAACTGACATCACTGTTGTTAACACAAGAAATGTTCCTTTTCCACCAAAAAACTTCACATACACTGTGGCTTTCATAAAACATAAAGTATATAAATTATTGATAGTGACATAACGGATATTGATTAATTGAAATAAATGCATATTAAAACAATAATCTAATTTTATAATTATCCACTAGCATTTTTGGCTGTGATATATATATATATATATATATGAATATATATATATCACAGCCAAATATATATATATATGAACAAGAAATTTATATATATATATATATATATATATATATATATATATATATATATATATATATATATATATATATATATATATATATATATATATATATATATATATATATATATATATATATATATATATATATATAATTTCTTGTTCATCTCGTCTTTTTGAGTATTTACAGGAAGTCACAGTCACACATGAAACCTTGCATTTCACTTACCTGCATTAGCACCAGAATTTCATTTAGGTAAATATTTCAGATACACATGTGGGCCAACTTTCTTTCCTTTAATGGAATGTAGTATAGCTTAAATGACTCCGTTAATTACATGTAGTAAAATCCTTTCCCAGGGCTGCTTGTGTCTAAGAGGATTACTGTGATGCTAACGCTGCCGTTCAAATGCTCTCAGAGTACTCACTGTCACTTTTGTCTGACCTGCTGTTGAACAAACACTGTGACTTGCTTCCATTTCCCTCTCACACTCTTTCCTTCCCCGTCCTTCCTGCATCCCATTATGTTCTCATTTCATGCTTTCTCTTCCTCTCTTCCTTCTCGTTTCACTTTGCCTTAATACCTTCACATGTGTCACTCTTTGTTTCTTTCGCCGGTCCTCACCCCCCACCCCCCTTCTCAGTAAGGGTGATGTGTATTGTCAGATGCAGCAGCCATGAAAACACCAATTTTACAGCACAGAAACTCAGAAGCAGCAGTTAGAAAGAGCACTGCCACACTAACACACACACACACACACACACACAGCCCCACATCATAATCTTCCATCAGCTTTTCATTCCCAACATTAGTGCGTGTTCAGACAGGGACAGGCAAACCGGCAACCGGTGGTGGGGAAGTGCGGTGGTGGGGGGGTGAGGGGAGCTGAGGTGGGTTGCTGTGGGCGTGTCTATACCTGCTGAATGTAACCTGTGAAACAATCAGGAAATAACTTTTTATTTCTCTGATTAATAACAGCTTTATCAAGGCCGGCGCTCGCTCTCTGTGTTGTTACTCTATGTCTCTCTCTCTCTCTGTCTCTCTCTCTCTCTCTCTCTCTATAATCATCGGACACAAATCAAATTAAACTTCTTTGTGTCATTATATTTTGCGGCGTAAATTGCGAGTCAGACTCAGATTTAGAAGCTGGTACATGAAATAAACAAAGTGAGAACACACACACAGGTAGATTATCAGAGTTTAGTCCGTGAATCCACCTGGATAGTCTCTGCTTCAGAGACATTTCAGGCTGTCTGTGGAGGTTTGACCAATCTGAGTGTCTGATTGGCGGCTGGAACGTGACGTGGGGCTCCGTTTTTCCCAAAGTTGGATCTGGATCAACTTCTCTTGCCGGTCGCCGGCGACGTTTTTTGCAGCAACCCCTGCGGACTGCCGGCGCGGAAACGCACGACCCCCACTGAAATGAATTGAAAAACGCCGCCGGAGTCCGTTTTGCCTGTCCCTGTCTGAACCGTCACACTAATGTTGATTTAGACCTAATTCTAACTTTAACTGAACTAACTAAACTCCTAAAACAAAGTTTAGCCATGAGCATGCTCCTAATTCTAATTCTTCAATCTAAATGGACAAATTTGTTATTAATGAATAAAAATCAGCCATTTGTTTCTTTGAAACCAGTCTAGATCAGTGATCTTTCCACTCATCCTCATTAATAGTTCACATTCATTTCTGTTATACTCTAGCCTGTTCTTGAGGGAAATGTCTGCGTTGAAAATCTGAAGCTGAGGATCAGGGCCGGTCTCCATGTGCTAGATACCCACATGGTACCTTTACTTAACCAATTCAGATTTTGCAGTTCATCGAGTCTACAGTGAAGACATTGAGGGATCTCACAACTCCCAGGGAGTTTCCTCACTGGTTCAATCCCTTGTTTTGTTTTGTTTTTTTTTGTTTACACTCTTTTCAAGGCCAGGTTGCACTTCTCATGTGCTGTTTTTATTAATAATAATATGGTTCAGCTAAAAGATGCCGTGTATACATAAAATGTAGCTCAGCCTGGTTAAAGTGCACAGAGTTAAAAAGAGGAAGAGGCAATACAAATACAATGGGTTACAGTCGAATACAAAGAAAGGGAAAGTATATAAATAAAGTGCAAAAATAAACCAGACTGCACTGCTATAAAAATAACTGCTTTCCTAATATGTTCCGAGGGAGCGTCCTAGTCTTTTGAATCATGGAAAATGAACACCAGAGGCAACGGAGGGGGTTTGAGGGTTAGCAGAGAATCTGCTGAAGGCCAATGTTAACTCAAAAGAGCTAAAAAAAAAAAGAAAAAGGTATATTCTACAAGTGACAGAGCAATTTATCCAGGACTAATGTAATAAACTCCTCCTTTTGTTTCATTAAAAGTCTGGCTGCAGAATTGTGAATAAGCTGAGGACGGCCCTCAATGAGACAAGTTCAGTCTGCTTGAACAAGGACCGGTTCAATACAGGCTTAGCATTCAATATTGCTAATAAGAAATCTGTGCTGCACCTGTGCTGCCAGAAAAAAATGAAAGCATTCTATCTTTTACTCATTTACAGGCTGGATTACGTTCACTTCCAACTTTTATTCCAATTCAGATAGTGTGACATTGATGGACTGCACATGACTCAAAGGGAGGAGGTCAGAATGGATGATGGAGAATACAAAGCATTGACTTTGACACCAGAGGCTGGTGTGCTGTTCGGTTAATGCTGCTAAGACTCCAAATGCGTCTGTTCTTTGGGTTCATGTAGGTGCAGCAGTGGGCAGTGTAATATAAATCACTGATTAATAAATACTCTGTCAGCTACTTACATTATTGGTCTTGTGGCTCTGAAACAGTGGAGCCAATCACAGTGAAGCATATGACAAGAAAAGCTTAAGAAATGGAAATCATATTATTGTCTGGATGGTGCAGAGGGTCATGGTGTGAACACAACACAGTGTTTCGGAAAACAAATGAAATACACGACCCACATGTTTAATATTAATGTTGCATGTGTTGATAAAAGGATAATCTAGGTTGCATTGTATTTTTAAAAGACAAGGTTGCCTCGGCAACAAACATTAGCCTTAGTTGTGCAAATTTAGAAGAGGCAAACATAACGTATTATGTCTGATGCTGCTAGCAGTTGTAAAAGAAGCTTAGTGTTGTGTTTTCCAGGTAGAGCATCGGGCCTCTGAAAAAGAAGTTTGCACTGTGTTTCCTCTGAGGAAGGTCAGTCAGTCAGACAAAATCCATGGCAGCTCATTTGGAGTGAATGAACGGCCTCTTCTTAAAGTCTAGACTGTATAAAGAGTGCTCACCAGACTGTATCTGCCATGTCTGTACTTTGAGCAGGTGTTTACCTCGTAGCCTGCTCACTCTGTAATTTGCACTGGCTAAAAACATCTGGAGTAAAATAATAGAGGCACACTTAGTGTTCATGGTTTATGTAATACTAAGCCAGTCCCAATGGAGCTATCCCACCTTCAAAACATCTCTGCAGCCCTCTGTGTCTCTTCTCCTGTGTTTTTCTATCCTTTCCCTCAGTGTGGGTCATTGAGCAGAGACGGGCACTCTCCACCTACATGCCCCATAAAGGCAGCCTGTGGCTGGGGATAGAGGCCTGCCTCACTCCCCTCTCTTTGCTGGGAGTCCAGAGGTGGAATGAGTTTTCACGCTTCAAGAGCCACGAGTCTTAACTCTTCTACTGACCTCTTTCACTTTGTCGATGAGTCTTTTACTTTTCCAGGATCTATTCTCTCTTCTCTTCTTTTTCTCCTTGAAATGTCTCTCTCTCTCTCTCCCCCTCTCTCTGTCTCTCTCTCTCTCTCTCTCCTCCCTTTGTCTTTATTTCTGCCTCTTGCTTTGGCTTCCAGTCCATGTTGTTCTCTGTAAACCTTGTCCAAACTCCTTTTGTTGACCATTGTTGTTGCTTCTGAAACTTTTAATTGACTTCCTGTGTCACCTCCTGTTTTTTCTCTACACTCTTTTCTTCTCTACTTGTTCAATTTTCTATCAGCAGTGATGGAGTTCAAACCCTGACCTGGGCCTTCCTTTCTAATCTTGTTCTATTTCTTTTTTTTTTTTTTTTACTATTTATTTCTTCATGAGGTTACTTTTGGATGTGTCACCTCTTTTGTAAATTCATATTTGTTTGTGTTTATATACTTGTCCTTTTTTCTCCTCTATTTCACTTCATTAGTTATTACTAATATTTGCTGCCTCTTGTCATATTTTCTCTCCTGCTGCACCCACAAAGAAGACTCACTGAGGACAAATCCTAAGCACATTATGCTGTAAATGTATTATTGTTGCTTTTTTGTAACCAACCAAAATGTACAGACGCTTTATCTGACTCTCCAATGAAATCTGAGCTCATACAAAAAAAAAGTATAACTTTTGACATGGCTTATTAGAGAGTGAGAGAGAGAGAGAGGAAAGGCAGTGATGCAGAGAAAGAACAAGTGCTGTGCCGAACAGAAAAGGCGATCGACATATAGACATACATAGAAGACAGAGAGTCATAGTGAAGCTTGTAATCGCTCTGCCTTTGACAAATAACCTCTTCCCTCAACGACACCTCACCTCACTGCTCCACTGAGATGCCAATTTACTGTGCACACATCAGTCCATCACGCTGATGGAGAACTGAGTGTGTGTGTGTGTGTGTGTGTGTGTGTGGACTACACAGTCACACCCTCTCAAGTAAAATTATGCCCGGGGGTTCATGCATTTGCCGTACTGTAACTACAGTGTGTACACTGTGCATACACACAGCACTTCCAGGAGGTTCATAGAAGCATTGTTTGTGCCACAGCTTTTTGTTTTTTTCTTCTTTCTCAAATTTCTTGTCATCTCACAGTTTGTTTCTTCACTCTGCAATTCAAGCACACAGGAAAGTCCCTTTGGGAGGTAATTAAGCAATGAGAGGTGCTGTGCAATGAGAGTGCTGGACCATCTGAGTTTGGCACTAGTATGCTGTGGTGTGCCTACGACCAAAAGCAGAGTGCCTACAGAGTAACCACAGGACACTGCAGTTAGATCTCATATGTAGATATTGTTGTGACATCATTTTGTATTTTGTATGGCAATAATTTGCTTGGATCATTTAGATCCTGAAAAAAAAAACAGTCAATCGTTAATTCAACAAACATCTTAAGGAATGTTTCTGATCAGTGTCTATTGAACAGTCAGCATCTCTGTGAACAGGAGCTGCCAGTGTACAGTGCAGATACAGTAGAAGATGTGCTTCCTTACGTCATAAGCAGGACATATAGAGCTTTGAGAGCTGGCTGACTCAGGCTTTGTATGAAGTCACTGAGTGATTAAACACTATTGATGCTGAGACACTTCAGATAATCAGAGCCAATACATCTGACACCTGCTATTTATTTTCAGAGTGATGTGTTAGTTAGATGGCAGTTAATGGTTTGCCAGATTACAGGTTTATGAAGTTAAATACACTAGAGGCTGACATGGTATAGAGTTACTAGCAGATATTTTATTTTCATCCCCACATTTCATATCATATTTCATTTGTTCCGCTCTCAGCAGAGCAGCTTCAGTCAAGATATAAAATAAAATATAAAACATGCACATATACAGTATACACACACACACACACACACACACACACACATATGTATGTATATATATTGGGTCCATTATTTTTTTTCACAGTGTGATTTGTTTTAGGAGACAGAGGCAGAAGGTTGCAGCCTCTCCACAACACTGATTGTGCATGGATTTTTCACTTTAACTGAGGGAGTTGGAATTAATTTGAAAAACTCATTTGACCAAATACCTTCTGCTAATGGATTTTGTTCAAAATTAATCTTTGTGACAGGTCTGTGTGTGTGTTATGATTGTTATATACAAAAAAAAGGCACACTGAGAGTGTATGTGTGTAAAAAAGGAAAATAAGAACACAAAGTGTAAAAGAAATCCAAAACAATAAAAACTCATTTTAGAAGCATGGATTTCATAAATCCATTTCACAACTTTCAGAATGTGTCTTACTAGATTCAGATTTGTATTTGAATTTCTCTATTTGAACATGGACTAGATACAGAGAATTAAGAGTATTAACCTTCTAAAAAAACAATGAGAGGAATAATAGTAATAATAATTTTAGTCAGTTATTATTTTCTGTCCGTAGTCTTTTATTCATTTGGCATGGACTCCATTTGGCTCAGCTCAGATAGCCCACGGTAAATGCTGATTCCCTGTGTGAGTTGTTGGAGAAAATGAAACCTCCCATACATACTGTACATATGAAAGAAACTGACTTTCTTCAGCCAATGATTTCATCTCTTTTCACTCCAGAGATCTCTTTGGTCTCTTCATTGATTTGCATACCTTTATCTGTCCTTCTCAGGGTCTGATGCCCTCTCCTTCTCTTCACTGCTGATCTGTCTCGCTCTTATCATATTTTCTGGAACGGGATTTTTTTTTTTTTTTTACTGCTGACACACATGCTCCAAAGAAACTGAAAATCCAATGTGTATTTAAGTAAAAGGGTGATTTGAGTTTGAGGAATTGGGGCTTAGGTGCAATTGACAAGCATGTGCCTTAAAAAGAAAAACAGCCCATTTGCTGCAAATAAGAGATTTGCAGCAAATCAGCTGTTTTTCTCCCTGGTGTTTATTCTTAGAACACTGGAAATTGATTTGAACTCAGCTAACTTCCACATTGTCCTGTCTCATGTTAGTTTGCCAATACATGGAACTAATATTAAGTTTATTGATTGACACAAACATGTCTTCCTTGGCTATTTGGAGCTCTGTGTTGGTAGAACAAAGTGAGCACAGGTTCAAGTCACGTAAATTCTCTGTTTGATATTATTTGGTAAATCATTTGGTGTGTTGTCATGGTGTTGCATTTGAATTGCCTAATACCACAGATCAATTTCTGCTTCACATACCAGACAGATCATTTTTGTAGCTTCAGGAATTACTGTACTGCACATGTTATCAATAAGTCAGCTGGCAGCAGTGTTAGAAATCGCATGAGTAATGGTGGAAACCGTGACCAAGGAAGAGCTTGGACACAAATCAGACTTTTTTAGGAAAATGACGAGGAATGATTTATGTAACACTTTTTCACAAATCATCTGAAGGCTATGAATGACTCTTTACTGGATGATTTAGGGGAAATCCTAAAAATAACCTCTGTGTCAGCCTTATTTTTAAGTCTTCTTTTGGTTATGAAAGTAATTCATGAAGAAGAACATTTTTGTCAACTGAAGAAACACTCAAACCATGAATGCTCTTAGCATTTATACTCCCATGAAACAAAGTACAAAGCAGGATTAACATTCATCAGTGGACTGTGTCTTGTAAGTGCTGTTCTACATGTTCATTCAACAGCATCATCTAAAAACAAAGACAGGAAAAGTGTCCGGGCATCAACACACAGGTGATTCTTGGTGGCAGCTAGAAAATCCTTGTCACTGTCAGTGTCCAGGCTGCACTGATCACTCCTGTATTTCTCTGGAAAGCTGCCCGAGGCTGCTGTTTTAGAGGCATTATGTCCCAGTTGGTTGTCACTTGGTGGGGCACAGTAGCTGTCCCTGTAGGCTGTGACTCTTCTCATCGACACACAGCCAGGATCTCAGTCACAGTACAACATAGCACAGTGTGAGCTCCATTTTCATTGTTTCTAATTAACTTTTCCTTCCTTACATGAATACTACTTAGAGTCAGAGAGCAACCAATCACTGTGGGCTCACAGAAACAACATCGCGCTCACCTATATAGTTCTTATTCCTCAGTAAAGCTTTGTGATACCCAACAGTCATTCTTTTGGAGATCTCTGTGTGTGAATTCACTCAGGCGTTTCTTTCCTTTTCACAGCTGTTCTCTGAGCATGAAACAGTGTTGAAACTGTGATCTTACTTTAAGGTTTAATCTTAAATGGAGAATAAATATGCAAAATGTACGAGGATACTTATTGCACTAAATGAGTTGGCCTGTCTTTTTTGTGTGAATTTTAGCTACACAAGTTGGACAACTCTGGGGACAAACACACACGCTGGACAAAGTGTATTCTATAGTGAACATACATTGTGACATTAGGCTTTATGATATGAAACACACAAACACATCAGAGATATTTTGGGAAGATCCAGTGGGACGTTGATCCTGACACACACAAGGGAATTTTCTTGCTGCACTAAGACAGCCTTTTGCCTGTCAGCTAAAGTGATAAATCTCCCTGCCTTCCTCTCATTGAGATTTTTAATTTTTTTTATTAAGCAAACAGTACCCAGAGTGGTGTGTGTGTGCATGTGTGTGTGTTGATTTTCAGCATCAGAGTGAATAAAAGGTGTTTAGATTTACATTTGCAGTGATGGCACACAGATGTAGACTTGTTAATGATGCCTGAACACTCATCCAGAAATCCTGACTTTATATGTGTGCGCACGTGTGTGTGCGTGTGTTTGTGTGTGTGTGTGTGTGTGTGTGTGTGTGTGTGTGTGTGTGTGTGTGTGTGTGTGTGTGTGTGTGTGTGTGTGTGTGTGTGTGTGTGTGTGTGTGTGTGTGGCATTCAGCATTTAGCCTTGAAGGTTTGCATAAGTGGAGCAATTACTAAGCCAGCAAAACAGCATATGGAGAGAGAGAGAGAAAGAGAAAGCAAGCACTACCTCTACAACCAAAAAGCCCTCCCTCACCCACCCCACTGCTCATGCACATATCCCTTCTTTTCTGTCTTTGCTTTCTATTTTCTCCAGTGAGGGCAGTGGAGAATGAATAACAGCAGGGCTGGGAAATGGAGACTTGATGCTCTTTATGCAAATCAAATACCAGCATTGCCATTCATTTCCTCCAGAGCACCCTGAAGACAGAAAAAGAGCCAAAAAGCACTGAGAAAACACAGCAGGGAAAAGTTGAAGCCAGGTCAAGTTTGAGCAAATATTTTTACAAAAACGAAGCTGGGTTTTGTGAAGGCCAATCACTGATCAGTATTCAGCCTGGCTGAGCTGTGTGCAGCATTGGGTTACAGTTCTCACCAGCCTTGACCGGCCAATGCACCGCAGTGGAATTTACATAGTGGTTAACATTGAAGCCCACAGTCGGTGAATGCTGAATTTGACAGCTACAAGCTTTCCTTCTTACATTTGTCCCAGATGATGCTTAAAATGAACAAAACATCCAAAATTGATTGACTTTCACAAAGTGTCTGTCAGCAGAGTAATTCCATGATTTTCATTGAATTTCTTCATAACTGTAGGGAGGTGCTCTCAGTCTCCATTACGTTTCTCTAGAGCTTCCTTATTGGTGAAGCATATTTGCACAGCATGCTATATTGTGAACAGTGAAGCATGATAATGTATTCGCACAGTGAATTAATTGCACATGATTAGCATAATGATGAGAAAGGTAATTGTTATGTTTCAGACCTTTATTGAAAATTCTGCTTTTAACAATCACCTGTACTTTACACAGTGAAATGTATGATATTATTTGATGTTATTTGTTCCAGATGCTGGGTGGTCGGTTGGATTGGCTGCACACCTGTGGAAAGATAATTAAGCTGGTGTGACTGGCAGAGCTCAAGCTATTCTGTGGCTCTGTTAATCACGTGACATAAAGTACATAGATGAATTGGGTACAGTTATTTTTAGGGTCAATGTCAGTTAAAAATATAGTGAACATCATGTTTAGCGTGGCCTAAAGGTTGGAGAAGTGATCTTGTGAATTGAAGGTCGACAATCCCTCCGGACTGGCAGAATAAATCTGGGTGAGGAAAGTGAAAGTGCTTGCCCCTCCCTCATTACCACCACTACGGTGCCAATGAGCTCGGCCTTTAATCCCAGTTGCTCTGGAGCACCAGCTCACGTGAAGCTCTGTGGCTGTACTGGGAAGCTTCCAGGTGTGAATGTGATCAGGGCATTCCTGAAGCGTTCCTTTGCCCTGTAGCAGCTTTATGTTATATCTGGATGTATTAACTATGAATGGGTTAACAGATGTAACAAGTATTTGGCTGTTATGTATATTGATGTAGTGTTGTAGCTGTAGTGTATTTCGATATTGTATGTAAAATAGGTCGCTCTAGAGCAGCCCTGTTTTTGGGAGCACCCATGGGTGGGTGCTATAAAAGGCTGCCCTTTGTTCTGGCATGTGAAGTAGTACTGGTCATGGTAGCTGGTCTTTGTGAATGCCGCTGGTGTTTTTTATGCTCATGCACACTGAAATGGTCACGTATGGGGTTTGCTTTATCTCCTGCCCTTGCCTCCTTTCTTATGTTCTGTCCACTCTTATGGTCAGTCTAACAATCACTGTTACATCTGATTTAAATACATGATGATAGTAACAAGAAATACATGATACTTAACACCTAACCTCTCTGGTGGTTGTTTGCTGTGGGGAATGATATCTCAAGGCTTATCTGGAATATGACAGAAAGGAAATGAAAGGGTTAGGTGATGGCTTGTGTGAACTTTCCCATTGTGTATTCAACTGTAACTGAGATTTCTAGAAAAAAAAATTTAACTTTGCTTTGAATTTCTTCGCCACTACCTTAATAAAGAGCAAAGTTCTGCAATTGATCTTCCTCAACATCTTCAATATGTCCATCTATAGCCTGAGGGCTGATATATTTAGAGGTGCAGTCTGACTCTAAGAGTCAGCACTATGGTCTAAAAAGGTTGAAATGCTACAGGCAGTTATATTTCTGCCAATTACTGCATCACAGGAATTCATATTTACTTTGATGAAGAGGAAAAGCCTGTGTCTCTGTCACAGATTCCTCTCTCTTTCCAATTGAGGTACTGATAATTATGTTTTCCTACAGATGAGACCCTGTGCTCGTGTTTGATTGAATGATGATCTGAGCGTGGAATATAATTAAATTACTCCTGTTAACTATGCAGATGTCTATTCATGAAATGAGGGAACACTAAGTAGTAGTGGGGAGAAAAATACAGTCAGTGTCCCCAGGTCTTCAAGTACAAAACTTAACCCCCCATCAGCTAAAACCAACACCTTGTACAAATGAAAGCCAATATTTTAGTGTATTTAAATCCACTGAAACTGGAGGGTGAGACAGTGGGGCGGTTTCAGTTGGTTGCAGTCTTCATCTTCTCCACTAGATGCCACTAAATCAAAGGGTCCTTGCTTTTTACATATTTTAAATTTGGCTCAGCCCGTCCACTGTTACAGTACAATGAAGGTACAAAGTCAAAGTTGAAAAAACAACCTGTTTACGTCAGTCTATGCCATTTTATAATAAATGCTATACAAAGACAAGCTTTCCTTCAACTATTCTCTTCTTCTGATGTTGACAGAGCAACCATCCAATCACCACGGCTCCACCCTGCCTCCGGTACCACCCCCTCACCGCCAGCAGCCCTCAATTACAGCTCTCAACCAATCCCTGGGCACCACACACCACGCTGGCCACTCCCTGAATTCAACGAGGCAGTTAACCCCTCCCACTGGAAGCCCGGCCCCTGTGGCCGGCCAATCACCAGCCGAGCTGCAGACCACGCCACCTGAGAGCGTCCCGCTGCAAGACAGCTGGGTGCTGGGTAGCAATGTGCCTCTGGAAACAAGGTAAACTGACTTCTGACCTGTCTTTGAGTGATGTGAATGACACTTTGTCTGCCTCCCTCTAATGTACATGCTGAATTTTACGTTTCTGCAACAAGTGCCCGACACAAGTGTCCTTAAGCAGCAAACTTTACGTCTACGTCATTCCACCCTAAGCTGGACTTGTTACTGCAGGGTGAAGAGTACCTTCAAAACATTCACAGCCAGTCAACGAAAAGATTTTTAAAAAATGAACCCAGAACAAAAAGGCAGAAAATTGTGTGTTTTAAATTTGTCTCTCTTGCTGTCAATTTTTCTTTGCCCTCATTCCTGAGCTTGGCTTGTTCATGTGGGTGATTCCTCTGTGAACAGATTGTGTTGTGAAGATAAGGAAGTTTTAATAATGACACGAGAGAAGCAACTTGGCCAATCCTGATCCAAGTCATTGACATTCAAACATAAATCATTTTGTTTTGTGAAATTACATACGTACTACGTACATTTTGAAAAGTGTCATGAAAAAGTTTATTCTAGCTTTAAGGATCTATACAATCATTCTTCATCACACTATTGTAGAGAAGCATTATAATCAGACTGATAATTGATTTAAGTGATAATCTGCAAGAATCTAAATGATCATTGCTATGGGGTTTTGTATTCAAATCCTGAATCTCGTTTCATATGTCAACTCATCGTTTCATTGTGCAAAACAGTCCATTGTGATTGCGGCTCACTCTCCTCCACAGACCCTTGTTTAATTAAAAGGAAAAAGAAATGCTGTTTACCCTATTATTTATTCATAAGACACCCTGGCTTGATAAAAGAAGTAAAGGGCATTGATTTGAACCTGACTGTGTGAGAAAGTGAAATGTTTTAGTATTGTGAGAGATTTCAGGAGAAGAAAATGTGAAACATTTGTTTGTGTGTGGCCATGGTATATTTCTTCTCCATGATAATTTCAAACAAATTTCTAGCATTTTCCATAATGTCAAAACATGTCCTTATTATTGGATTATTATCATAGGGTATCAAATCACTGATAGGGAGAAGTAGCACAACACACAAAGTTGCATCTGATTACTTCAGAGTTCTGGAAACATGCAGTCAGAAAGAGCTTTTACCACAGATGTCCCAAACTGGTTCTTTCTGGTGGGACACTTTTCATATCCTGTTCAATTTTCAGATCTTAAGCTATTTTGCTTCCATGTCATGCTCCCAGCGAGTGGAAAGAAATGCACAAATACACATTTAGGTGGTAATTTTACTATTTCTGTTTGTGGCTGTAGACACATTAGATCATTTAAGAAAACGTATCTATCTGTCTAATCTATCTATCTTTGTCTGTCACTGGTTAACTTTGCTGCAAGAATGTTTAAGGAACTGTACAGATGTGAAGAAAAACTATTACATTGATTATAATTAAGAATTAACATTAGAATTGTCTGCACTTGTAACAAAGAAGCATCAGCAGGCGTACTTGTCAGACCTGGACTTAATGACAAAATGACAAATGACATAATGACAAAAATCCAGGACAAGACAAAACCTCACCACGGTGTGACAGTACTAAGCATGATAACCAAACGCTAACACAGTGTGGCTCTAGTGCTTCTGTAAAGATTCAAAAGAAATTGATATATGTCGCCCAATGTAAGCAACTGGTTGATGTCTCAGTCTCATGGTTCAAAGTTTAAAAATGTAAAACATGTAAAACATGGCTGGCTACAAGGGCTCAGAGGGGCAAGATGGAGGACTGTGGTTATTAGTAGAGATAAGAAAAATGATTTGGGGCCATTTTAGTTGAATCTGTCCCACAAAAATAACCTCAAGTTCTGACAAAGGAAGTCCAACCAGCCTCTGGCAGACTGTGAATCCTAATACAGTATACACTGAATCAGCAGCTTTGTTGAAGCCTTTTACCTCTCCGTTCCCTTAGAGTCCTGATCGCAGTCGTCCTTTCAATGCTCTAGAGAGAGTCCCGAGGTCAGTGCATTTTTCTTTTCAGCTGTGACACAGGTTTTATTGGATCATTTGAGCCTTGAATCCCTATTCACTGAACGATTTATAGCTCTCTGCTGAACACAAATACCCCATGCAGTTCTCTGATATACTGAAGATCACTGCTCTGTCTATGGCGTCATTTCAGTGCCAAAATCAGCATGCATAAAGACCACTCTCTACGCGCTCGCCGTCACTCTCTGCGCGCTCACCGTCAGTCTCTGCGCGCTCGCGGTCTCTGTGTACACGCTCACCGACACTCTACATACTCACCGACACTCTACACGCTCGCCGTCACTCTCTGTGCGCTCACCGTCACTCTCTGCACGCTCGTGGTCTCTGTGTATACGCTCGCTGTCACAGGAAAGAAGGTAATGCCGCCCCACAATTCCTTGCGGCAGCTGCAAAAAAATTGGCGCACCATTTAGTCATTCACAACCAGACATAAGAAAGAAAACATTAATGTATTTAAACAGAGTGATGCAGCCTGCAGCAGAGAGCGCGTGTGAATATGAACATACGTGTTGACGTGATGTAAAACTTTGATCATGAAGTGTGTTCTGTTGTTGACTGTGGAGCTGCGTTCACACACAGAGTAAAAACTGTTTGTAACTGTGACATCCAGCGTCCTGCAGATCATCATGAAGTTACCGTTGCTGATTAATCATATATCTTTGCCATAACTTGTTAATATGTTTCTATATGAGTGGACAGGAGGGTGAGTGACCATACCAGCGTAACAAACACTTCATTTGACTTCTGTGACATGTGGACAATATTCATTTATTATTTGAATTCTGACGTTGATGATGAAGTCACATTTTTCACCGGGTTGTCCACGTTTATATTTCCTGCATTAAACTACATGCTAAGAGCCACGGGGAGTATCTAGTAAGTATCTCAGGTGCGCGTTTTGTAGTCCATCTTCTGAACTTTGTAGTTTTACCACAGGTCACGTCAATAACATTCACCGTCACATAATGACGTAGTCTAAGTGTAAGAGCAGTCGGATTCTCTGAACACCGCGGTCGTCTTCTCCTAACTCCTTATGAATTCTCATTCACATCTTTCCTTGACCCCGTGACATTTTCCATCGAGGTCAAGGAAAAGTGGTTAGGAAAGGACTTAGGAGCTAATTTTTTTGACTATTTGACCGTACCCTGTGCCTTCTACTCGCTCGTTTTTGCTGAGTTTTGGCACTTTGGGGCGGGCATTGAATAGGCCCCCCCCCCCCCCTTCTGATTGGTCACTGCTGTCTCCAGGTCAGAGCCAATCCGAGTCAGAGTAGGACTAACTGTGTAAGACTTACTTGCTCAGCCATGATAGCCCCATGAAAATGTTTTTTTTTTTTCCCCCCAGGAAACTGCCAGGTCTCCTCCACTGTGATCAGACCACTATAACGGAAGGTTATGAGAATGTTATGTATTGGGTCAGCAATTTTTCGTAGAGACGTAGCCACTGCTGTTATAGGCTAGCATTGTTTATCTGTCTGTTCCTCAACTTACCTCTTTTTTCTCTGACATCTCGAGCAATCAAATTCTGCCAACCGCAATGATGACCTGCCCTACTCTGCCTCGGATTGGCTCTGACCTGGAGACAGTAGGCGTTTAAAGTGACCAATCAGAAAGGAGGGGGGGTTAGGGGGCCGCCTCTTCAATGCCCGGCCCCAAAGTGCCAAATCTCAGCAAAGGCGAGCGAGTAGAAGGCACAGAGAGTGTCGGCGAGCGCACAGAGAGTGACGGCGAGTGCGTAGAGAGTGGTCTTTATGCGCGCTGATTATAGTTTTTTTTATGCGTGCGGATTTTGGCACTGAAATGACGCCATATCTGTCCACTACACTGTGACATCACATTGGCGACTGTATAAAGGCGTGTTGGCCCCAAGCTGTCCACATACACCCACATACAAAATTATGGGTGCAACTTAAACCACAACCCTCTGTTCTCCAGTCAAGTTGTTTCCCATTCTCTCTTCCACCATGACTTCCTTTTTCTGTCCCGCTCTTGTTCATGTTTCTCACTCAGACAGAAAAGGAGAGTGACAGGTTGATGGATGGTGAAATGTGTGTCTTTGTGTCTCCAAAAAAAATGTGGCTGTGTGCTTGTGTGAGAGTGTGGGCTTCTGGGACAGCCAAACCATGAACCCCAATACATGTTTATATTGTTATTTAGGCATAGTACACACACACACACACACACACACACACACACACACATACAAACACACAATTTATGAGGGGTAACTTTAACCTTGACCTTCAGTTCACCAGACAATTTGTAGCCAACTCTTTCTTCGTCTCACCCTCTTTTGTCCCATTCCCTGAGAGAAAACGGGATGCTGATAGATTGATAGAGGGGGAAATGTCTGCCTCTAGGATCTTTACAACCCCCAACACTTTGGCTGCATGTGTGTGTTGGAGAATGTTTGGACCTCTGGGACAGCCAAACCATGTTCCTCGCTCAGCTTTTTGTTCATGAAAGTCTAATGCACACACACACACACATACACACACACACACACACACAGTTGAGAGCATCATCTTTCAAAACTGATCCCACCCCCACTGAAGACAGACGCTACTGTGTGAGGGTGTGTATAAGAAATAGTACGTCTCTCTCTCTCTCTCTCTCTCTCTCTCTCTATGTCTCTGTCTCTGTCTCGCTCTCTCTCTCTCTCTCTCTCTCTCTCACTCACACTCACACACACACACACACACACCACACACACAGTCAGACAGACTTGGAGATGAAACAACTTGCAAGACAGACACAGTTAGAAAAAATATCAGCTTGCGGGGTGGACCTGAAAAATAAATGCCATGTGACCTGCAGGCACTCCCTGCATGGCAAATCAAACACATCCATCCTCTGCTGGACGCTGCAGTCAGCACTCCCTCTGTGTCCTGCAGACAAAGAAATCCAACATCCTCAAAGATGAATGTACTGTACGCATTGGTTGGTCCATCCTTCATACTGTCACTTTCTTTCTTTCTTGCTTTCTTTCTTTCTTTCTTTCTTTCTTGAACATTGAACAATGGTATGAATGTTACAATATAAAATTATTTTAAGACAAAATATGCCTCTTTTTGACACAATATATGTTTGTGTGTGTTTTGACTGTCTTGAATTTTGAAACAGGTGTTGCTTAAAAGTTCTAAGTGAGTAGATTTTATATTATTTTATCGTTTTATTCTGGACCTCATTCAAAGATGTCCAAGTCGTGGCTGTATACTGACCGTAGAATGCTCTGACCATGTTTATAAAGAGCACAAAATGTAGCATTAATCTCATTTAGACCGTGGGGAATATTAAATGCCTTTGGTAGCAGAACAGTTTCAGAAGCGTGACGTTCATGTTTGGGTTGAATGGTCTTTTTCAAGGTGACCACCCTGCAGTTATGTGGCAGATAAGCAGGCAGATGATATTCTTTTGCTGCTCACTTGCTGGTGATAGGTCAGTTTTTAAGATGGTCCATTTTTTATCTCCATATTCAGCCTCTTTTCAGTCAGGTTTCATCAGCGGTTTGGCCTAAAACAAAAGTTCAAACCAGTGACAATCTTTCAACTACAAACCACCACATCACTTTGAAAAACGCAGACACCAGTATTTCATCAGCCGCTCCAGTTTCACACTCATCTCTGTCATTCATCTGAATATCTTGCTTTTTAAAGAAAGCAAAGATGTTTTCACCCGAGACACTTCTTCTGTCCTGCATTTCACTGCAATATGTCAAAGTACACATGCAGCTCCCAGACACAACCCAGAGGAAATATGGAATCAGTGAAACGTGGTCCTGATCTTCATTTCACAGTCTGACATGCTGACTGGACCACAGGTCATGTCCTGTTCACACGCTGGCTGTTTCTCCCCTCAACATGCCTGTCAGCTGATATGGTATCATATAGACTCTTTGTGTGTATGTGTGTGTGTGTGAGTGTGCATGTGTGTGTGTGCCATAGTATCACATTGACTATAGTTAATCTCCGCAGACAAAACACTCACCAACTGCCACATACCTTTGCCCTACTGTTCCATCTGACCCTCTTTCACATACATACCCAGACACACACACACATACATAGAGCAAGCTTCAGCTTTAAGCCAGTCGTCTTGGCTTCAGAATGGTAGCTCACTCTGTGGTGAACTACATCGCCATGGTAACTAATGGCAGCTCTTCATGAGGCGGCATACCTGTGCCATGCTGTGAGTAACCATGCTCAGAACAGGTGCTGCAGGCACGTTGTCAACAGTGTTTTAATTCAACAGGAAAATGATGACTTACTGTAGACTTACCACAAGGTCTCCATAATGGGACAGAAGTTAAAGATGTTATATTATAATACTATATTATTATTATGTCCAATTTGACTTTTTTATTACAAAAAGTGTGTCCTCTGCATATGATATACAGTATTCAAAAAATAACATCAACTATATGGCAATGGAAGGACATCAGTTCATTTCTTGCTTCCAGTCTATTACTACCACACACAGACAATACTCCCCACTATGCTCCACATCTCACAGAGCCATTAACATGTATTGGAACAATGTGGGTGAATGCTTTCTTGTGATATTTAGGAAAATAAAATCTATTCAAAATGACTCTCTCTAAAGACAATACATAGAAATGTGTGTTTACCACATTTTTCCAAGGGGAATGAGAACTTGTACAGTCTAGATTTTTATGCAAATGATGTGATTTCAAAGTTCATAGAAGACAGTGCTCAGAAGAAAATGTATTTTTTGGCTGAAATGTGAAACACTGACAGATTTTATTCAATTGCCTCTCCACTTTGTGTTGGATGATGTGTTTGTAGCCACAGCAGATATTGTGAGTGACAGAAAATAAGAGTGTGGGTAGAGACACAAAGAAAGTAAAGAGGTGTGTTATGGGCATTTATAGGAGATGAAAGAGAAGAGAATGAGGTGAGATGTGACAGGATGGTGTGAATGTCCTCATTTAGAGGTGGTAATCCTTCCATTGGGACACACACACACACACACACACACACACACACAGTCTCTCTCATAGATACATCTTGTACACTATCATATCACATCACTGACACTTGTACAGATACATGTGCATGCACCTGTTGCGTCAAGGGACACCCGACACAACTGGTCACTGGTTTGAAACAGGCGATGATGTCAATCTCTGTCTCTCTCTCTCTGTGTCTCTCTCTCTCTCTCTCTCTCTCTCTCTCTCTCACACACACACACACACACACACACACACACACACACACAGCGCACTTGTACCCTTCTGGGTGCTGAATTAAAGATATACTACAAAGATAGTTTATGACAATGACTATTAATTCTTAATTATTAATTAAAAGTTGACTTGCACAATGATTCTGTTTCCTTCGAGGACAACAACAGCAGACTGATTACATATGGAACAAGCTTCTTATTAACTGTGGACTTTCTACAGTGTTGTGGAGTGCAAAATAGATTTTCAAGAAGTCTGTATGACATGAAATAAATAAATCAAGTCAAAAAAAGCCCCTAAAAGATCTGTAATGTATTTAATACCATTCACACATCAATTACATCCACTGTAGAAACAACAATGCAGCAATATGAACAAACAATAAGCCATGAGCCAATGAAATAGTCTGTTGTAAACTTGCTGTTGTCTTGCCAGGACAGTTTGTACAATCATTCATTGATCACTGATTTTAATAGGTTCAGGATGTTTGCATGATTCTAAACATGGAGAGAAAGAACAATTAAATGGTGACATGAGGATTTAAATTATACTTTTGCACACAACCACTGCCTGTAGTGTGTGGAATGGGAAGCTGTTGTTCACACTATGTGACAAAGACATGCCAGCTACAGTATACACAACTACATCTACAGTATGTGTCCACACGTTAGTTCCAGTCAGTATCCATAACTGCTCTGGAACACAGCATTATTCCTCCTTGTGTCAGTCCTATTGTCAAAGACATTAAATGTAAATGCATTTCAGGGGCTCTTATTATCATCGGACTACCAGATTAGTTCTGGTTGACAACATGCTATTCATCAGAGCACACACTCATTTTACACTTGATTATCTTTGTCATGTCTGTCTGCTGTCTGTCTCTAATTGACTTGCACTTAAACATTCCTAAAACACATAGACTAGTTAGTCTGCTATCTGCTGCCCCGCTGTGTGTTTGTGCAGTATTATGAAAACCTCATGTCTCTAATCTCACAATGAGCACTGTCTCCAGTTCACATTCATCTGCCAACTACAGCTAGACTGATATGACTATAAGTTGCATTGGGGATGATGGACTAATATTCTTCGATTAAAGCTGCTGATTGCTGATTTACTGCCAAAAGGTTTCTAGTTTCAAGCACAATAAATCAAATCATTGAAAGGATTGAGTGCTGCTGGGAAAACTAACGCTGCATTCTCCTTTATTTATTTGTTTATGTCTCTATCTCTGTTGCATTTTCACATTTGATGTGTCTAAGATGACATATCTTGGTGACAGTAAAAACAAGTCTGATTCCAGCCCCTGTAATTTCAGCTAAACGTGATGAATGTGTTTCTCTGGTGTGCTTGTCAAGAACACAAGAAGAAACAGCTGAATATGACCATCAATCCAGAATTCATTTCATCATGCTCAGCTTTCCGAGCAAGACGAATGCAGCCTATCAGATGTCAACGGCTTGTCCATCTCTCCACAAACCCTTCTGTATTGGGATGATTTTCTGCACTTGGTTTGAATTGTATTTGCAGCTGTGTTTTCAGATGTCTTGTTGTGGTTTATTGTGATCAGGGTTTCCCATAGTGTTTTCAAGTGTTCAGCTTCAGAGCCCAAGATAATTGCAACATTATATGAAAGTGATGGTGGTGGTAGTACCAAAAAAATAGAAAAACAAATGTGAAAGTGAAATGGAAATTTATTTTAGTTTGCCAGGAGAGACCACCATTGTTATCAGAGTGTCACAGAATTACTCTGAGTGACAGTATAATATAAACTTAAACTATAAAATACAAAATATATCAATAGTCATTTAATATCAGTCACCACCTGACTCTTCTTTCTTGTTCTATGTGTGTGTCGGCCTGTGTGTGTGCTTGTAATCGAGTGACCACACCTGGCCTCTCTGAATCAAAGCATAATGCAGTGTGACTATTTTTTCATTCAGACTCCACAGAAACATGAGGCAGATTAATATGGTGATAAATAATGAAGTGGCAGGCATAAAAATGCAAGTGCATACACACACACACACACACACACACACAAAAGACAGCAGAC
This sequence comes from Argyrosomus regius, assembly GCA_946959425.1. Classification (NCBI taxonomy): domain Eukaryota; kingdom Metazoa; phylum Chordata; class Actinopteri; family Sciaenidae; genus Argyrosomus; species Argyrosomus regius. The sequence goes on from OX336883.1 coordinate 32,622,485, forward strand.
CTCCCAGCACAAACAAATACACCTCTGATTCAAGTATTTGTAGTTCTTCATTTCAACATTTCAACTGCTCCACCAAAAAGCCCAATAAATAATGACAGCAGACAACAGCAGGACATGTGTAGACAGAGGAAATAAAACTGCTTCGAAATGCTTCGACCACAGTGCTGCAATGTGGCTGCACTGTGGTGTGGTGGATTGAAATCCAATCCAATCAACCTCTTTGCTGCATTCACACCTGCAGTTGAATGTGATCAAGCACTGTATGACTGTGATATATGACCTCTGAGCACCTGAGATGTATGTTAATGTCTGGTGAAGAGACTCCCAGGGTCCTGCTGACTTACACCAAGGGACACCAGGGGTGCAGGTAAATGACATTAACTACCAGATAGGAAACAGCAGTGCTGTGGACCCTGAGGAGCAGGACTGAGAACCACTAGAGTATTTTACTCATTCACAGCGCTCCACTTAAAGTAAATACTAATGGGTTTTCTCTCACCTTTAACTGGTGATCATCACATTAAGTAGATGTGTTAGAGTGTTTTATGAAATAGATAATCTCCCAAGGCTCATGTCAGATTGATACACTGGTGGACTGAAACACATGTTTTCTTTCTGCTACCAAAGGCAAAATACAAAATACCTATTCTTTTTTTTTTCATCAATGTTGAACATGTCTCCACTTGTTTAACTTCATGATTTAACGCCATAAATTCTGCTATGAGCTCATGAAATTTCATGAAAACTTCATATCATCCCAAATCATGTGAACCATACCTCCTCTTGTTGTCTTCAGTTGTCAATTGTCAAGTGTAACTGAATACATCTCACCTGCATGGTTATATCTACACTCAGTTTGTTAGCTACAGTAGTGTAGGTGTTTCAACATGTTAGATTGATCTGAACCAGTTAGTTGCAGTGGATCAAGACAGCAACCTCTGTGTTCTGTGAGGTGAAATGACTGTTTTTGTGAAGGGAGTCTGGTGATTTTGGACAGAGCGATAAGAGGCTTTGGTGTCCTGTCAGAAAGGGCTATCTGACAGCAAGGTAAAGCAGTGAAAATATTCCTTTTGTTGCTGCCCACTTCCATAGCAGCTTAGCTTCCATGCTGATCCTCCTCTCTGCTTCTCCAAACTGGGGGCGTGCAGACCGCTGTGTAGCATAGGTAACACACTGCCTATGGATGAAAGTACTATAAACTTTAAATGCTGTGTTTGTGCACAGAAAAGCTCGCTGTCTCTCTCTCTCTCTCTCTCTCTCTCTCTCTCTCTCTCTCTCTCTCTCTCTCTCTCTCTCTCTTCAGTCTCCACCCCTTTAACTTGTGCTGTCTCTTTTTTCTGCCTCACTCTCTTTACATCTCGCCTAAAGGCAGGTATTAATTGAAGGGCCCTTGTTATAATAGGTTCTAATTGTTAATCACACTGCCTTGTTAGGGAGCAGTCTGATTGTAATTACAGATGCTCGTTAGCTGGGGTTCTGTCATTAATTAGACATTGTGACCTTGGTAATTACTGCAGCCATACATGTATGTCCCCAGTGATTTTCTTGTGGAAATTTTCCTGCAGAATTGTCCACAGGCAGACTTTTTGGGAATAAAAAGAGCTGTTTGCCCTTCTTGTGGACATCCATATGAATGTCATCTTTATATAGTCCATTGTCCCTTGATTAGCTTGTTTCAGTGGGGTGATAAAGTGTTTACAGTTTTTTTATTTGGTGAAACTGGAAAGCTATTATTTAACAAATAAATTAAGTCAATTTATATTTAATCAGTACTGTTTCTGGAGTATGCTCCAAATTGCTTGTGTATTTTTATTGCGTATAATAATCAGTGGTTTCCTCTCTGATGAAAACTTGTTTCCTCAAGAAAAGCCTCACAAACAATGACTGACTCATCTTATTAACGCACAAGTCAGGAACTGGAAACTTGGTTAAAGCAATCATCTTAAGAAGACGGCCATGCTTGAGTAATAAAGTAGTACTGTGTGGCATCTAGTAGTGTAGTTGTGGATTGCAACACCCTTGTTTCACCCTTTCCTTCCTAAGAAGAGAAAGTACAATGGCCACTTATAACTGCAAAACACAGGCCAGATGTAGCAGACTTAGACATGACCATGACTTTGAAAGGTCAAGACCAAGTCACCACTCTGTGACTTTGTGCTGTATTGTATTTATAAACTGCTGTTTTCTTTTGGATGCTGTTTTACAGAAGAACTCTTTGTGGTTTAGGTAGACACATTTTATAACAGACGATGTCCTTCCACATAAAGACAGTGTAGCAGAGGAGGAGGGTGTATTTCTATTTCTAGTAGGTTATTTCTTATTTCACCATTTTGATTTTAATTAATTATGCTCCTTATTTTAATGTGATCGCTTTGTTTGTTTTTTTAAAGACACAGTCTTAAAGTGAACTAGTTCACCTTGACTTCTTCAGCTTTTTAATGAACAGCTTTATAAAACAGTTTGTTTTATTGAGAGAACTTTGCAGCTGCTGTGGTCTTCTGGTTAAACCACTGCTTTCCTCTCTTTATTTATCTGTGTGTGTGTGTGTGTCCAGGAGGTCTTTGCTCTATAACTACAGACCGTAGAATAACTTTTCGAACTGTTTCAGCCACTTTCACTGTCATTTGTTTACCCTCTATTGAGGTGCTCCAACGTCGCTCCACCGGAAATTGAAAGTGGAACTTTAGTTCTGCCTGAAGTGTAAAAACAGTGAAACTGTAGCGAGACAAACGAGACTGTGGGGAGAAGCTACAGTCGAGGTAATTAAAGGCGAACACTGGTGATTTCCCCACAGCTGTGGTCTTGACCTGTCTTGAATTTCGAGATGAGACCTTCAAAGAACAATCTGGAGGATGACCACACTGTATCTAGAGCCAGTATTTAGGTTTTCTGTTCTGGTACTGATACTGTAAAAAGAATTCCACAGAAGAGGACCTGCAGAGTCTATAGGTAAAAAAAAAACAAAAACAAAAACAAAAACACAAACACAAACTGGTGAACAGTTTTATTAGATCATGTTGTGGTGCCATTGTGATCAACACAAAGAAAAAACACTGGTGTGTCATGGTGTGGCTTTTACCATGACACTGCAATAACTGGGATATACCGTATATTCCATGTAGTTAATGATTTGCTGCTGCTGTGCATCTGTGTCTCTCTATCTCTATCACAGGTTCCACTGCTACTGTAATCATTTTATCATTCATTGTAATCCATTGTCATTTTTCATTGTAATTACACAAAATGTTTCTGTTGACTTGTTGACTGTACACGTGACATCTATTGCACGTCTGTCCGTCCTGGGAGAGGGATCCCTCCTCTGTGGCTCTTCCTGAGGTTTCTTCCACTTTTTTCCCTGTTAAAAGGGTTTTTTGTGGGCAAGTTTTTCCTCTCTTGAACCGAGGGTCTAAGGACAGAGGGTGTCACTCCCTGTACAGATTGTGAAGCCCTCCGAGGCAAAATGTATTTTGCGACTTTGGGCTATACAAATAAAATTTGATTTGATTTGATTTGATTTGATGTAACTTGCTTCACTTTTAAAACCATCTTACACAGCCTAGAGGCACATTGTGAGTGATTTTCCACTTCATCACACAGCAACATAACCTTAACCATTTACCTTGATGTGTAGAGTCTGTGCCACTGTGGCTGTTAAAGTTTGCACAGTTACTCCCTGAAATATTTCAAACTGCTAACTTGGTGACAAGCACATTTCATTTCCAGTAACAATAACAAGAAAAGCATCCTGCCCACTTGTTAGTAGAGAGATTTTAATGTGAAGCAAAAACAGCAGAAGTTCAGTTTGCATCACCAGTAATTTAACATAGCTCTGATGAAGCTGAAACCAAACTTCAAACCACAGAGATTCAGGTAGAAGCTATAAAAGTACTGAAAACAGTACTCAACACACATTTGCACCTACCAAGCAGGACTTCTGCAGCACAGCTCGGTGCTGTTGCTACTGTGAGGCAGTAGTAGAAACCCATGTCATCCCGGCTTGACTTGGCTTGGCCCTGGTCTGGCTAAAGCAGACTGACCCAGGGCCATGGACAAACTGTATAGAGCAAACTAGGATTGAAACATGGACCAGAGATGTCACAAAGAATAAAGATCTGATGTCTTTGTGTTTCTCTGGTCATTGGTTCTATTGTTTTGTGAGATACATTTTGAGGGATCATTATCATGACACATGCCTCAGGACTGATAGGTTAGTGTCAAAACTTAGAACGTTGTTGTTCGAGCAGTAATCATGATTCACACAGTTACCTGATGCTGCCACAGCATGGGCAACACTGTGTGCCACTGTGTACTGCAAATGCTCCATACTAATGTACTTAAACTCATTTCTCTGTCTTTCTTCTCTTGCTCTTTAGGCACTTCCTCTTCAAGACAGGTACAGGCACCACCCCGCTCTTCTCCACGGCAACTCCTGGCTACACTATGGCAACAGGCTCAGTGTACTCCCCACCCACCAGGCCGTTGCCGAGGAATACCTTGTCCCGCTCTGCCTTCAAGTTCAAGAAATCCTCCAAGTACTGTTCATGGAGGTAGGATGAAAGAAACCATAGTTCTGTTGTACACTTTGGTCATCAGTAAAATACAAAGCAGATTCATATACGATCAATTCTTGCAGCTGAGAGATAGGGTCATTTTTTAGACTTTTGGGACTGATCATTAGTGGCTGGATTCATCAAGTGGTGCTGGCCTTTTCTTCTGTGCAGTTGATTTGGATATACATTAACATTTCTGCCAAATAACAATGACTGGAACATTATCCTACATTCCAGTCACAAAAGTAGCTGAAGTTAAAATTGCTGTCAGATTTGAGATTTTAGTTGTCAGCATATGGTCAGTCCTTGGACAAGTCTGTTTTGGATAATTCTAGGACATCATTCACAAGGAGTCTGACATGACTCTGTGAATCCAACAAGAATCAACAACAATCCAACATTTTACCTACCTGGGTATATATGCTCTAGAGTCCACTATATATTTGGGATTACATGCCCCTGGAGTATGCAAACTGGATGTGTTGTTCACAAAATCGCTGCACCAACCACACATAACAAGTCTTTCCCTAGTCAAAGTGTTAGCTATTCAAATTAGCTTTCTAGAAACGAAGAAAAGTCAGAGGGCAGTTGTTCTGGATAGCACCCTGTCTCAGAACTCTTCGTTCAGTGCACTCAGAGGAAATTCAGATCATCTTCTTTGTCAGCTAAACTAAATCAACTAAACTAAATAAAACTAGGCTTGTCCTGAAGACACACCGTCAAAGGGATATCTCTGAATGTGATGAGGGTATAATGTAAAGCTGATGTTCATTGATGCTTTTACAACTTGGTTGAATCTATGCTATTAGTACACAATGGGGAACAAAGAAGTAGACTTGTGAACAGTATATTCAGCCAGCTGCATATGTTTAAAATACTGTGTGTAGTGTACTATATATACATAGTGGAGGTGTGAATACAGTACACACATAGTATTCTGTGTTCAACATTTAGAGATGAAATCTATCATTCTTTTAAGTCCATCCTATCTTTGGCCCATCTCTCTTATTTTACTTGCTGCATCCTCGCAAATATAATTTTCTTCAGTGCGCTGCATGACTTGTTATTGCAGCACACAGATTCAACAGCATCCTACAATCGATCTAGCTATTTTTTAACTTTTACACTTTTTCAGAAAATGACACTTTAATCAAACAGTTTACTGACTACTAACTGAGTAGCAGCTTTCAGCAATGTGATGAATGTATAGTATGTTTAAAATGCTGAAGACTGTATCTACATAAATCTGAGCTGTCATCTCTAGGTAGAATGGTAGGCCTAGATTTGCAAACGTGTACTTGAGTTTTATGTGCTTGATTCTGCAATGGCAGAGCCACTTCAGCACATTGTGTAGTCAAATATCTGCAGTCATACGAGGAGAAAACAAAGACTAAATTTGTTGTTTTAAATTGGACTAACAACAGACTTTCACTATTTGAAGCCGAAAACTAACAAATACTTAGTTTTTTTATATTTTTGTTTAATTATTATTATTTTCAGTTTTCAGTTACAGTTGTTTAGTTAACAAAGCTACTTGTTCTCGTTTAGGAAAAGATCAAAGTTTGGGTTAGAATAATCAGTCAACACTGACTTTTGGTTTTGCACTGGACATGAACAGCAGCTTTCTTGCAGAAAGCCCTGTCAGCAGACTAAAAGCTAAGAGTTTCACAAATCTATGGTTGCCACATAAACATGACCAAAAAGTATTGGTATTCATGCCAACCTTTAGGGACACGCATCATAAGTGCTATTATTCTAATGTGGGCAGGACATGTAAAATCTGACATTAAAGTTTCCACTGCATTTTGAGTCTCTATAGCTTCCCCCTACCATCTAATTTTACAACTTGTGGTAGCCAGCAGACAGCTAATTTGAAGTACAGCATAGTGTATGTTGTCTCAGTTTTAGTCAGCTGATGTTATACATGTTCAGGCAGCTGAGAATATGTATTCCATCTTTTAAGCCTGCTAGAGGATGAAGCTAACGTTGCTCAATGGCAATGACAAAAAGTGATATACTGGGGGTTCAATCTGTTACATTGAAATCAGATTTCTAAAGCCAGTCAACAACCCGCCCACCTGATAATTAGCTTTAGTAATCCAGGTCAACTCTCGGCTGAAGAATGGTAGAGATGAACTGGGACTTTATTTCTTCTCTGTGACAGCGACATGACACACAGCTTTGCTGTTACACATACAGCAAGTGAGCAGACTTGTCCAGATTTGCTTTTAGCCATGTTGCAGCAACAACCTTTTCTCAGCCTTTCTTTCCATGCAGTTGCAGAACAGTTTACTTACTTGTAACTCCCAACACCTGATTGACTTCCCGGTGTCTTTTTTGAGGATATGCTCACATATAAAAAGGGTGCTTTGGATCGTCTAAGATGTGCCGCTTCTCAGTCATGGTGTCTCTCTAAAGCCTTTGCAAAAATAGAACCAGGACGAGTGGTTTTAGATTTAGGTTTTAAAGGTTTTATTTACATTCAACAGTCGAATGAGTCTTGGGAGTAAGTGGAGCCACAAAAGCAGCAGCCAGTTGCCAGCCAGCTGCCATCTAAATGGTTGTGAAGCCTGGATAGCTTGCTGACACAAGAATCCAGAGAAGCAAGAGAGCAGTTAAGCATTGTAACTGTTTGTATAATCTATCATTGTATTCTTACCATGGTTTTGTCGCTGATAATAATAGTGTGCATAACATTAGCTGCTTTGTACAGTGTCCCATGCAATATAATGTTTGCAAATTTACCCAAACCAGAAACACTTGCTGCTGACCATGAGTTTGGCTCAAATGTTAGCACACACCATGTTGCTGGATAACACCGTGAGATGAGGGTTGTCATGATGTAGCATGTATGGCTGTTGCTCAGAGAAAAAGGCTGTCATATAGACATATAGTTTTCTGCACATGTTGAAATTGATCATACTTTGAAAATGATCAATTTGTGAAAGTGTAACAGTAGATCCAGAAGAGGTTTCTTTGTATTGTGAAGGTTATTGGAAACAAAACTGACATCGACCTCTTTGTTCTCAGGTGTACAGCCCTCAGTGCAGTGGGACTATCTGTACTGCTCTCTGTCCTGCTCTGTTACTGCATAGGTAAGACCACACACACACACACACACACACACACACACACACACACACACACACACACACACACACACACAGTGGTGTGAATTTACATGTTAGTCTGAAAGGTTCATTTGGACTTTCATTTCTGCTTCCCCTGATTTGTTCAATGTTAATCCCACCTCATCTCTCTTCCAATCTTGTCCAGCTTCCTCCTCTCTCCGGCTCACTCTGTATCAGCCGTTCTTGTACTCTTGTTACTGCATGCGTAGGTTTTCACTCCGTGGTATGAGCCCATCAGATAACCACACTGCCAGGGTCTTCTTTTCTCCAGGCCTTATTCCTCCCTCACTCCCTCCCTCCCTCACTACTGTTTTCCAGGAGGTGCTATAGGTAGTGTGTAGGCGTGTAACTCAGGCAGATTGTGCGGTGAACTGTAGCTGGAGTCCACTTTCCAAACATGGTCTTAATATTACACAAATTCTTTGCATGCTGAACCATTACAGTTTCAGTTCATGCACCAGAATCAAGAAAGTGGATCAAATTATTATTATTTTATGTAACAACAATAAAATATCAATTTAGGCCTTAATTCTTAAACCTTAATCGTTCTCTTCATCAGAAGAAGTCTGCATAATCGTGATGACAGGCAAATATGTACCTCATCCCACTGTAGGAATGCTTTGTGCACAGCAGGACTTTTCTTCTAGGGTGCTGATGAAAGGCAGGAATCTCCTCAGAGTAATAACTCAAAGAGTTTATTGTCAGCGTTATTTAGGTTCATTTAAAAGAATAGATTCTGTAGCTTCCTTTTTTTATTAACCATATGTGTGAAACATTCATTTAACAAAGCAATGTTATAACATACAATGTTTAAACATTCTGCTATCACAACATGCACATTTGTCCTAAATTACTTTAATCTCTTTGGTGAATAAAAGGTACATTTCTAACACATATTTAATGTCAAGGTTTCCCTCTTAAAAGTCTTTGTATAAATGAGGTGACCCTTTCCCTCACTGTGCTTTAATGTGCCTGAGGCTTAATGAATGCATTTACATTTGGTCCAAAATGAACAGTGGGTCAGTGGAAGTCTAATGTTAATATTTGCCATGTGTAATTACAGATGTTGGCAGCTCTTAAAAATTATTCTTTAAGCTACTGAGTCTCGGTTGTCTGACTATATAAAATAGTGAATTTTTAACTGTCACTTTACTATCATAAATATTAATGTTATCAGTCATTCATTTAATACAATTGTAATAAAAAATGTGATTGTTGTGTTGCAGACATTACTGATAGACTTGAATGGGCACTTATTCACACACATTTTAAGAGTGTGCCTGTGAAGTCATTAACACTGTCAGTGGACTCAGTCGAGGTGTAGTGGAACACTGTTCCATGGGGAGGCTCTCATAGTTTTACAGTGCAGGATATGCATAGTTTCTGTGTCCTCACATTCAACTGTTTTCACTTTTGTGAAAATTTGAATTTGAAACTTGAGAATAAGCCCGATGTATTTGTTAGTGCAGGCATCAGTCCAAAAGGAAAAAAAAGAAGAAATTATAGAGTTAGCCTTTAAAAGCCCAATGGAGGCCTCACATTTACAGTTGTAGTCATGAAAAACATGGCTGTGCTTTTCCTTCTCCCCTACATCAAACTGTCAGAGCAGTTTGCTCCTTGTTAGATTGCGTGCAAGTGATTTTTTTTTAAAGCCCAGAGAGAAAAAGAGATGAAGGAATGATAGAACAAAAGAGTCAGAGGGGAGAAAGAGTGGTATATTTTCAAAAGGTCATCCATTCCCACAATGAACAGAAGCAATTATGACTGGAGCTGAGATGGTCCTTGGACTTGAAGATCTTTTGCCTAAGGCTAGTCCATGAGTGTGTGTGGATAAATTATTTGTTGTTACATGCTTGGCTATTTGGGTGTGTGTGTGTGTGTGCGTGCGCTCCTTCACACGGCATTGTTAGATTTTTTTTTTTTTCATTCAAAGCATCTGTTAAGAATTTCCAGGGATTTTATGATTCACGTACATATATACTTTTGACAAACACACACACACACACACACACACACACACACTAGAGATGCAAAAGAACAATTATATAAAATATATATCATAAAATATACATACGCACATTCAGACACAACTGTGAAATTTGAAAAATGAAATATAGATATCGTGTTAATCAAACACATCTGATAACATCATGTCATTAATCCAGCAGTTCTGGTCGCAGACTCTCTCCACCTCCGTCCTCTCATAGTTTTCCAAAAAAGAGACACGTTAAAGATGAATTTGAGTCATAGCATTATTTCAGATTTTTCCATTGATATCAATATTGTTATCATGAATTCTAATGGAACTTGAAATGCATGAAATATACATTTTAGAAAAACAACAACAAATACTCCAACTTCAAACTAGTGCATTGACAGATTCATTAAATAGTTTGTGACTAAGAACCAATTAATAATTAAAAATGTGTCCCAATGTTTTATGGAGAAGATACACTAAGACACAGTTCTTAAGCTGTGTGTTTTCTCTGGACTTTCCATTATTGTAATTTAATTCAATTTAAATTTGAGGTGCATGGTGTCACGGAAACGTTACAAAGTCCCCCCTACACTAATTCTTAGCTTGAGTTTCTAAAACCTGACTGTGGATCCATTCCTGAAAAGACCAAAAAGTAAAATTACCAGCACATTTCCAGAGAAGTGCAAGTCTGCGAGACGCTATGGAGAGAAACACTGTCACCTTATTGATAAGAGTTTCCCTCCTGGTTCACATCAGCATTGTGCTGTTTGGAAGTCTGTTAAATCACTCTCTAAGCCCGTGCTTAGTAAACAGTTAACATGCAAAACACTCATGGAAATGGACTAGTTGCTGCATACAAGCACCTGTAACAACACATATGTAAATATAAAGGTAGGTTCCAGAGATGCAGTTTTTTCTGCTCACTGAGTTTATGTGCAGTAAGTAAAATTGTGTTACAAAGATACACACATACACACATAAAACCTTCCTCTGTGACTAATTGAGCCAAGGTGTGTCCCATAAAACAAGGCTCTGCATCGAACAAACACTCAGCGCATTCAGTGAACCCATTACAATAAACGTCTCTTTGTGACTCCCACTGGGGTGTGCTGATTTCTCTAAGATTTATTCATTCAAGTCTTTTTTGGTCACAGAAAAATAATGTTTCTTTACTTGCACTTCTCTTATACCTGTTCATCTGGTTATTCCCATCAGTGTGAGTTCAAATAAGTTAAAGAATAAGGGTTTAATGAATAGTTTGAATAATTCCAAGAATTAGCTTTCTACTCCTGCATGTGCAACATTTGCATGCAGGCCTGAGCTCTATTGCCATAGGCCTTGTATCACCACAGGAGCAGCAGAATGATTTGAAATAATTATAGGAGGTTGATTTTAATCTCTTATGAATCAGCCATGTCAGTAGTTTGCAAATAACAAGGACACTGTGTCAGAAATGCAAAGCACTGCCTTCACTGACAGTATACTCCTGTTGTTCAGCATTTATGTCCAAAACACAGCATAGATATGGTCTGAATATTGGTGTGACTCAGATGTTTTTTTTTTAATATCAATTCATTTAAATCCGTCCTTTATAGAAGTGGGTCTTGATTTCACAGCAGTACTATATGTTTAATTCAAAGTAGAAGACTTCTTTGACGTCAACTATAATTTGTTTGTATTGTATTGGTTCTTTGTAAGTATGGATACATGTTCCTCAGGAATCCATGAGATAAAGTGTGGGGTTCCCCAAGGGTCAATTTTAGGTCCACTTCTTTTTAATCTCTACATGCTTCCTCTTGGGGACGTCATCAGGAGACACGGCATCAGCTTTCATAGTTACGCTGACGATACGCAACTGTACATCGCCGTGTCTCCTGATGACATAGGGCCAGTTGATGCCCTTTTTAACTGCATCGAAGACATCAAGTCATGGATGGCAGCAAACTTCCTTCAGCTCAACCGGGACAAAACAGAGGTTTTAGTTATTGGTCCTGAAGGCCAGAGAGAGAAACTTCTACCAAAATTACAGGACTTTAAACCCTCAAAATTTGTAAAAAATCTGGGCGTGATTTTTGACTCTGAGCTCACTTTTATTCCACACATCAAAAATATAACAAAAATAGGTTTTTACCACCTTAAGAATATAGCCAGAGTCCGCCCGTTTCGATTTTAAGGTTCTTTTCCTAGTTTTTAAATGTCTTAACGGTCTTGGGCCTTCTTATTTATCTACATTACTTTTACCTTATCACCCCTCACGGACCCTGAGGTCCTCCGGCGCTGGCCTTTTAACAATACCTCAAGTAAGAACTAAAACACACGGGGAGGCGGCTTTCAGTTATTATGGCCCCCGATTATGGAACAGCCTGCCGGAGAACCTCAGGGCTGCAGAGAATGTTGATGTTTTTAAAAAGAGGCTCAAGACCCACCTTTTTAATCAGGCTTTTAACTGACTTGTTTAACTCCTTTTAAATTCCTTTTATGCCCCCCCATGTTTTAGTCGGATTATATAACTATTCAATTGTATCTATTTATTTATGTATTTATTTATTATATACCGTTTATCTTATTTTACTGTCTTAGCTTCTATACCTTTTATCTTATTTTACGGTTTCTAGCTTATATACCGTTTATCTTATTTTACTGTTTTAGCTTCTATACCTTTTTTCTTGTTTTAGCTTTTATACCTTTTATCTTATTTTATGGTTTCTAGCTTTTATACCTTTTATCTTATTTTACTGTTTTAACTTCTATACCTTTTATCTTATTTTACTGTTTTAGCTTTTATACCTTTTATCTTATTTTATGGTTTCTAGCTTTTATACCTTTTATCTTATTTTGCTGTTTTAGCTTCTACCTTTTATCTTATTTTACTGTTTTAGCTTCTATACCTTTTATCTTATTTTACTGTTTTAGCCCCTCAGTTTTCCAGTGTTTCCTCCTGGGGGCCTTCCACACCGGGAGTTGTCTCTGGCCCACTGATGGGGGTGCGGTCGCGTGGGCGGTCCTGGCCCGGGAGGCTAGTGTGCTCCACTCCTTGGTGTGGGGCCTCCTGTCTGCCTGGGCTGGGGTGGCCCCTGTGGCGGCGCCCCCCGCAGTCATGGACCATGGCTCCTCTCGGTGTGTGCGGCCCCCAAACGGTGGCTTCTTCCTCATCTCAGGTTTCGGTGCCCAGCCATGTCTCCTCACTAACAATATATGTGTGTGGATGTGTGTATGTTTGTGTGTGTGGGTGCCTATGGCATTGTATGTGTGTGAGTGTGTATGTAGTTGTGTATATCTGTGTGGGGGTGGGAGGTTTGGGTTTTCAGGGTGTTTCTTTGTTGTTCATGTTTTACTTTGCTTGTCTTTTATTTTGTTTGTTTTATCCCTGTAAGGCACTTTGAGTTGCTATGGTATGAAAGGTGCCATATAAATAAAGTTGAATTTGAATTTGAATTTGAATTTGTATTGTATAAACTAGTACATTGTGGAAAGTGAACATTTCAAGTCCAAGGTTACTCTAAAATAAGACATTCTTTGCTAGCTGTATAGCTATGCCCTCCATGTTATTATCTGACCTGTGCACACAGACAGCATCATAATCAGGGAAATATTTGAATAGTTTCGTAGCAGCCACATGTTTCAGTGTCAGCTGGTATGCTTGCAGGAAGCCACCTGCATGTTGCAGATTGTCAAAGTTAGAGCTTCACAGCTCAGTGTTTCATGGTGAATAGAAAAGGGGGTGAATGGTATTAAATTGTCAGCCCACCAAGTTTTGTACAGACTAAATAGCCCCAGAGGATGAATCCTAGTGACTTGGTGATCATCTGACTTTTCTCCTAGCGCAACCAAGAGGTTGATATTTTTGACATTTAGTCAAACATTTGGACAGATGTTGGATGGGCATTTCTGTTGCCCTCAAGATGAACTGTAATAACTTCATCTAGTGCCATCATCAGGTCAAAATTTCAATTAGTCCAATACTTTATTGTTAGCATGCTGACATTTGCATTTAGCTCAAAGCACTGCTATGCACTCACAAGGCCATTAGCATGCAGCTAGACTCAGTCATGTTTTCACATGACATGACATGTTGATCCAACAATCAACAACTCAGAAACAGGACTGACACTCTGTTGTCTGACTCACTGTTGATAATTTGACTAATTTCAACTGATTTGCCTGTGTGTGAGCGTGGGTCTATTTGACCAATGATATAATAGATGTGGTGTTAACATAATAGGAGTGTTAAGGTAAGGGATCCCAAATAAGCTATGGTTAAGGTATTGTTTGGCACACAACACTTTGGGTATGATTAAGATTAGAAAAAAAATATTTCACAGGTGTGAGCTCTCCACTATGCGGACCTCAAGCACCTCAGTTCCAATTTCACTACAGAAAGGGCACAAAATTCCTGCATTAGGTTTCAGCATTGGCGGTGGACATAAATCGTGAGGTGCAGAATCATCCAATATGGATGTAATTCCTCAGGATACTGGGCTGGAATAACTTTTTACCTTCTATGTCACAAATCAGAATGATAGAGGGGGAAGTCACCCCGCACACTCACAAGGCTGTAAGTAGACCTTTTTCACAACAGACATTTTGAATTGTCATATTAGAAAAAACAATGATGTAACTCATTATTGGTGGCTGCAGTCCATTTAGGTGTCCAAAGGTCTGTTCAGCACAGTGTGCACACTGACAGTCCTGAGATGAACTCCACTCACATAACTGAAAACACATACACATAGATGTGTAGAGGCTTTACATCATTTCTTCTTCTCTCAGCATTTATAGCACAATATAGTATTTTGGTTGAGTCATTTTCAGCAGCTTCACCTGCCTCGTCCCTAAACATCTTATGTTCTTAACACATTTCTTTCTCACCAAGTGGTGAATCAGGCTGCTGTAGTTGCTCTCAGTGTGTGTCAGATAATCAAGACTGAACTGGGATCAGTTTGCTCTTCAGAACGGACACATGCTGACAGAGCACACTAGGTTGTTGATTCCAGTCGTGCTTTGAACACAGTAGGATAGTTCGTCTTCCATCGATCCAAGTTGTCCTGCTGCAGGGGTTTCTTTTTCAAAAGAATCTTCCACAGGATGGATTCTACATAAAAATATTTCTAAAGAATAAGAAATGTTGGGGAATTGATTCATGTATAGCTGATGCCAAATTACCATGGCTTCATGGAATCATATAGTTTTAAAATTTCAACCCAACTCCAGATTTTTTCTACACTATATTTCTCTGAAATGTTCTGTTAATTCCCATATTTGGGAAAAAGGTTCTGTTAGAGAGAACCAGTCTTGTATGACTGTTACCATGGCCATTAATCCTCTTACTTTATCACACACACACACACACACGCACGCACGCACGCACGCACTAACGCACGCACGCACACACACACACACACACACACAGACATGCACACAGGCTCCTGTCGATTAGCCAGCACTCTCCCATGACCCTTTGCTCCTGTCCTCACCAGGAGGGGTTGTGGGTAACAGTCTAGCACAGCATGGTTCTAATTTAATGAGGCAGAGAGGTGTGCATGTGTGTGCACAATCAGTGTGTATGAGTGTGTGTGTTGGGCAGGGCGTGTGTGTGGGTGGGGGTGGAGTGTAATCCACAGCAGGAGTTTCTCTCACTAAATGTTCCCAAGTTGAATCAGTAATTGGTCCTTGACATGACTCTCTATAATATCTGCTGAGGAGTACAGTCCAGACTCCTCGTTCTTCCATTTTTAACCAATACAAACAGGTTACCACTTTGGATTTTTCTCTGGCTGCCGTGAAAATGATTTCATTTAAGGACATTAAATATTGGCACATGATAACAGATATCACTATCACTTATATCGGTCGTGGCCTTCAAAATCTCACATGATTAAGCAGGGGCCTTCTAAAGACTCCTACACGCGTCAATTTAGAAAGCTCTGTCAAATCACATTTCAGTTTGTGAAGGACGTTTTAAAGTTCAAATCATGCAAACAGGAGTTGAGGCGTGATTTCTAAATTATATATGCAAGAGCATCTAATGAAAGGCTATACAAAACCAATCAATCTTAAAATGTGTCATTAATGTGGGAGCAAACGTGAAAATGTAATGGGCAGATAGCCATAACAGTTACAGACCTCACCTATGCGCCTATATCTTTACTTTAGCGCCACCCTGAGGACAAAGTCCTCTCAGTTTCTGGTAGCTGAAACCTGACTGGGGACCCAACACAGGACCCAAGATGGCCAGATCCAAACTATAGTAAATTCAATCTTCAGGAGTCCCATTATGTTACCACAAGTCTGTATATCAGCATGTCAAATACCAACAGCTGTGATTACATGGTCATCTCAGGAGAAAATCTGTTCTGCAGGTGAGACTGAGTAAAGACTATGTAGTGCAGGAAAAATGTAATCCTGCTCTTGCTGGCTGTGGCTGCTTGTTCAGCGACACATCATGCTCCTGCTAGTGGTAGTGTTCCCTCTCTAGTTGGACGTCTAATTACATGACGATGGACTGGGCCTGAATGTCCAGAGGTCCCCTTTGGATTTTTCGAACCAATACAGTACATGAACTGTAGCCTAACTATGAGACAGAAGATTCTAAGGTATACTTTAGACTTGTTATCTTGTGTCTAATAGTAATCCTTAGAAATCTGGTTCACAGACAGTACTGAACTTTGTATTAAAAAACATTTTTCAATTTTTGTGTGAAGCCAGCAGAAAGAGACTGGAAACAGTAGGCAGTGCTGTGTAATATTGATACACCAGTGTAAACCCAGACAACAGCCTACAGTATTAAATTGCAGAGTCTAATTCTTTGGATTGACTCGGCAAAGCAGAAAACCAAATTCCCCTTCTAGTGCTTCATTTTGTAAAATGCCACATCAGCTCTCGAGTTCTTCATCAGACAGTCAGCATAATTCAGCAGACTCCATGCAGGAGTGACTGAAAGTTTAAGGAGGGAGGTGTGATGGTGAATAGAAATAAGCTTCATGGGTTTGGATGTTTCTGTTCCGTCTGGTTTACACCAATCTGACTGTTTTTTGGCCTCAGAAATATCTTGTTACATCTCAATTGAGATGCAAGGAGAAGGAGGGAGAGCAAGTGAGCAGATGATTTACAAGCCCGTGGGTGCACGTTCAAGTTCACACACACACACACGCACACACACAGAGATAGAGAAAGAGAGCAAACATGTAGGTGGCAGAGGTGAGTGTTATATTGTGTTATGTCAGATTAGCTGCCTGAGGCTTCCTTTGATACTAACACACTCCACTCTATTTTTCCCTGGGTACTGCTGTGTGTGTGTGTGTGTGTGTGTGTGTGTATCATGTGCAGTTGCTCACTTAATTTGCGTAGCCTATGAGCATTATAGATGTTATTCATGATTCCAAAAACATATTGTTCGTGCTCAGTATGCTTAACACAGTGGACATACACACACACACACACACACACACACAGTATGTTTGTTCACTTCTCTCCTCAGTTTTCTGTTTGATAGACACATTTTTATCATTGTTTTTTATCATTTCCTGTTTTATTATCCTCCCTTTATATTATCCTTCTTTTCTCCCCTTTTTCATATTTCCATTTTCAATCTTTGATGTTCATCCTTTGTTTCCTTTTTTTGCATTATCTCCCCTTTGTCTTTCTCTTCACTGTCCTTCCTTCCCCTTATGTTATCCCTCTCCTCTTTCTTTCTACCTCTTTTTCATTTTGCACTTTGTATTAAACTCCCTGTTCCTCTCTTGCTTTCCTCATTCCTCTCCCTCATCCTTTCTGTCCTCCTCCTCTCTCCAGCTATGCACCTGTTTGGTCTGAACTGGCAGCTTCAGGAGAGTGAGGGATATGGAGCATTTGAAAATGGAGGAGGGGGAAGAGATACAACTCCCAACACCTTCATGGTGTCCACAGACAATGGTGAGTTCCCATTTAAATCCTCTCCCCTCACAGGAAAAGCAACCAAGATGATGAGAAAGACCAAAACTAGACCAGAACTGTTTATCTTCAAACAGAAATATAGAAGTCACTCTGTGTGCCTGAGGGAAACCTCAGCCTGCTGTAGTATTGAAATGCCATACAGGTACAAAATGCAGCACTGTAGACAGACTCCTGTCTTCTAATGATTAAATTCATATACAACTAATACACCACTGTAAATAAGAAGTAGTGTGATGTTGATTTTGCTGCAGTTAGAGTGCAGAGGTCATGCAGGGGGAAGTGTTTGACCATGATATTCACATATTTCAGTATGAACATATTGGCAGAATTCACTGACAGAAAATAAGATTGACTCAGTGCATGTCGTCTGATGTAGATTTCAAAAACATGATCTGAGTGGCATCATGTTTCCCCCCAAAGGATTTTGTGCAATGGATGCATTTAAATGTAATTCTTAGTCAAAATGTTTGCCAATGAACACTCCTTTTTTCCATCCTGTGAGATCATTTAAACATAATAGACCTGAAATGAACACATCTTTCACAGTATAGCCTGCAGTGTTTACCTGATACCATACCTACCATCTGCCAGTGTCTGCAGAGTACTAGAGGTTAGAGAGTTTCTGACAGGGGAGGACTCGCTTTGTTTTGTTGTTTCTCAGTTCTTAAGAAAGACAAGAAACAGTAAAGAGTCTGTAGAACTGTAGTTTGGAGAACAATTGAGAACAATTAAGATGTGTGAAGCCATTTAAATGAAGAGTATATACATATATATATATACATGTATATATATATGTATATATATACACACATCTTGTTGCGATGGATTTCCGTCATTCAGAGGTCACAGAGGCCACTAAAGAGGCCCAAAAAAAGTGTGCTGATGGCTGATTTTTATTGGCAGATTGTCACACTCTACAGCCAATGGTATTGTTTACATCGTGCGCGCGTGTGACCAATGACAGTGTAATGACCCACACAGGGCGGGATCTAAACACGGAGCGGCGCTAAAGTGTAGCTGCTTAGGTATGGAGTCGTCGCGCTGCGACGTCGTCAATCAGTTTTTGACTGCGTCACAGAGCTGTGACGTCATTTTGAGACTTGGTTTCTAAAGTTTAGTCAACATGTGAGAACTCTGACACAGAGAGTCTCCTGTTGTGTGCTACATGTGTAAAATAACAACTATAGTCTGGACTTTGTCGCTTCATTCAGCATCTCTCCCTCCCCTCTGGCACCGTGAGTTACTATGGTTACTGGAACTTTATAATGATAATTAATAAGAAGATTTTTGGTTAGTTTGATGGTACAAAATCATGAATGTAGCCTGATTGTAGCTCAATGCTGAAATCGTGTATTATAATATAAGCGTACGTGACCGGTGCTGTTTGTATGATGTATTTTTCTGTTAAATGATAAGACGCTCACTTGAAACAACAACAACAACAACAACAATAATAATAATAATAATAATAATTAATGTTAATGATGAATGAGAAGAAGTAGAAAAATAACGTAGTGAAAAGTTCTGTAGATGGTTGATTATTTGAAAGAGTAAAACTTGAGAAAAGCTTGGCAAAAAAAAAAAAAGTCACAGTTTGATTTCATAGATTAAAAATTAGATTGAAAAGACAAAGCAGGGAGTGTGTGTCAGGGTGTCTCATCAAGACAACACGTCAAAATGACAGCTAAGTAGTACACTGTAACATCAATAAGAGTAAAAACAACTCATATTACACAGTATAATATTACATAAATTGTAATACTTTGTGTCGAGGTTTGTTCCAACAGCACAGCTAGTCAGCCCTACTTAGAGTCATGTGTTGTAATGTTTTGGATCGAAGACAGGGTACACTATATTGACAGTATATATACAGTATATGACAGTGTCTTCTGTTTTCTGTAAGAATGTTTCTATTACGTCTGCTTTTGTTGTTTTTGTTCAAACGTTCCATCCTCTATGTGCCCCCCGCCTCTTGCCCAAAGTCAGCTGGGATAGGCTCCAGCCCCACCGTGGCCCTGATGAGGAGATGAGGAGAAGAGGTTACAGATAATGGATGGATGGACTTTCCATCCTTCCATCCCTGTCAGGAATCTAAACGTGTATCTAGATGTGTTTGTGTATGATTTATTGATTCTCTGTGGGATTTTATAATCCAGCTGGATTCACTGGTCATCTGAGGTGCACATATTCCCTGTGTTTACAGTGAAGCAGCACTGTGACATAAACCACAGGCATGTTTCTGTAAATGTACTTTGATGTGCATTAAAAAAAAGAGTTAAGGTGGTTTTTGCTTTTTACTCTAAAAAGACACTTAACACTCCTAACAGGAGATGGAACACTTTCTCTATACAGGTTGTGACATAGCAAACATTGAAGTCATGTGACTGAGCTGTTTCCTCATGGCTCTCATGGCTCTATAATCCATCCATGATCCACACAGATAACCTTCCTCATATTAATACATGAAACAAACACAAATGTCTGATTTTTTTTCACCACTCGAGCTTCCAGTAGAGTTCTTTTTGTTGCGCCCTCTTCTTCTGGTTTTCTGACTAGAGAATTAGCGCCACCTACTGCTTATCTTGTGAACCAACTTCTAATATCCGCACAATGGTAGCAGATGAAAAGAAGCATTCATTGGTCTACAAGTTAGTATAGGTTACCGGACAAAAACAGATGTAGGACAAACATTTTAATAAAGCTGTGGGTGGTTGGTTAAAGCTGACCTCATCCTGCCAGTCACGGCAGCATTAAACCACACATGCATACACCCATATGAAGATTGATTCTTCAGTTGTTCTCTGTACCTGTTTTTGTCTACTTGTTACTATTTTTAATGTCTCCATCATTTCCTCATTGTCTGTTGCTTTTTCTTCCTTTCTCACTCTTTCAGTACTTCCTCTTCTCTTTACAAAGACAAAGCAACAGAGTTGGATGAAATTGAAAGAGAGCAAGAATAGCAGTGGCACATTAAATGTTAGAGAAGAGGGATGTTTACTCAAAGTTGTAAGGCTTTTGAATCTTAGCTAAGAAGTGAAAGTCTAAATGTTCCCTTCTATTGACAAAGCTTTTAATGCTGCAGAGCTGCTCAGTGGCCAATGTGAGCAGACTCGGTTTAAATGTGGAGCCATATGAACTAAAATCAGCTTTCTGAACAGATGAATGACGCTGAAAAAAGAGTAAAGGGACTCTAGTAAAGAAATAAGATGGTTGTCTCTGTGGATCAGACTGAATTGAGTGAGAGAAATTAAGAGCAGAATAAGAATCAAGAATGAAGACATGGCAGAAATGAGGTTCTCAGCGTTAGTCCTCAATTGCTTCTGCAGATGTTAGAAACAAAATGGCCTGCTCTAGCTTTGACTTTGTTGTGTGTGTGAGAGAGAGAAAGAGAGAGAGTTAGAAATATGAGGAGTTCTATTGCAAGCCCATTAATTACAGTGAAATTGGGAGAGAATGAGAGAGAGGCCATCAGTATGAGTGTGTTGTGTTAGAAATAAAGATCAATGTGTGTGTCTTCGAGCTGGGCTTGAAGACTTGTGTCATATGTTGCAGCTCATATGAGTAGAACAAATGCGCCTAACGTCCAGACTGCCATAAATATTACACACACACACACACACACACACACACACACACACACACACACACACACACACAGACATCTGAGTCAGTGTTGGTTCACGGCCCAGATGTCATGACTTAAGCTGTTAAAGTGTAATGTTATGAACAGGAAAGGCCTCTGAAATTACAAGCTTTGAGCAGTGGGACTGCTCCAGCTCCATGGTACACACACTGCAAAGAAAGGAAGTAGGAAAGTAAGAAAGGTCTGTTTACATTCACTTCTAATGAGAAAGGTTTAGTTCCCAACTGAGGAGTGAAGTTTTCAAATTTAGCATGACTGGAACTGTAACTAAAATGTTTTACCAGATTAACATTAATTAAACTGAATAAAGCCCGTGTAAACACATGGCTTAGACATGCTGGACATATACAACTCCATTGATGTCCAGCTGAGCAGTAATGACCAAAAAAAAAAAAAAAAAACCCCACTAAATCCAGAGTATGAATGTTGATGTGTGTAAGAGTGAACATGGAAGCTGTGAAATTTGTGGTCAACAGAAAGTCATTTTTGAATGATAATGAGACATATCGCCTATTAAATCAAATGAAAGTTATTTTCAAACACTCGATTGCAGTGACATTTAAATACAGCATGGACAGTAAAGATGAAAAGAGACGACTGTGCTGTCACTGCTGTGCTGTCAGTATTACTTATTGGTAGGATATATTGCTACATAGCCTAGCTATCGTTGTAAGATGTAAGATGTCACGGCAGCTGAAGTGTCTGAAGTTTTTTAGAAAGTCCAATAAGTAATGATGGCTAAAGCCAGCTCAACAACAACGCCATGCATGTAAGGCTACTAGACTATTACTATTTTTCCAGCATTGTTTTTTTTTAAGTTAGGTTCAGGCCTTTTGAGGAATTAAATTGAAAAAAATCCTCCTTAATTCTTCAAAGAATCTTTAATAACATAATGTAAAACTTTACTGAGCGCATGTGAAAATTCAGTATGTGCGTATTTTTCTGCAAACAAGCAAGAAAAAGAATGCGTCCATCATATCAGTCTTTTATCCACATCTTTCAGCATAACTCTCGTCAATACCTTTGTGTATTTGTATGAAACGATAACTATTGCAGAAATGGAATGAAGAAATTTGATGATTTACATTTCCTGACTTCTCTCTGCAGGTAAAATGTTTCTTCTAGAGAACAACACCATCGACACAGGAGAGGTGGATGTGGGGAGACGAGCCGTACAAGATGTACCACCAGGTTAGCTACACACACACACACACACACACACACACACACACGTAGGCTACATATATGAGTTTGTCTGGCCATCCTATTTTGCCACTCTGCAAACAAAATGAACTCTTATCATTTATTTAATATTATTAATATTATTTACTTTAATTAAGTTTTTTAAGAGTGTATAGCAGGAGCTCACAGAAATACATTTGACTACAAAGTACACTTGCCAAAGCATAATACACTCAGTTGCCAGTTTATTAGAAATGCTAGTTAAAACAGTCCATAAATCCATGTTTCAGAAAGGTGTTGTAGGTGTTTGTATTATTTTGTCAACCCCAGTCATATCAGTGCGGGTGGACTAAAACAACACTAATGGAATGTAGGGCACACACACCGAAAAATGAACTGCAGTGTGATAGTTCCATTTCAGTAGAGTAAATCATATTGTAATAACTTACAGTTAAAATGAAGGATTATGCTCGCATTGTGAGTGTCGGGGTGTGTAACATCGCTGATGTTTTGCATATTGATTTATATATGATATATAGATGGAAACATTCTGTAAATCACTGCTTTTGACTGCTGTTGGTTTGTTGTTGTTCTTCATACAAGGTGTGTTTTGGAGGTCCCAGCTGTACGTTGACCAACCTCAATTCTTGAAATTCAACATCTCCGTTCAGAAAGATGCTCTTGTCGGAGTTTATGGACGCAAAGGCCTACCACCCACACATACACAGGTTGGTCTCATAAACATGTGCATGCACATACAATTACATGCTCATTTATTTGTACTGCTCAAGTCACATTGGAGTTATAGTATAGTTTACCAAACTAGTTTTTTCTGACAGACACCTCTTCATGGCAATTTAACATGTTGAAAGTTGTTGAGAAGTTATTCTAAAATAATCAATCATCTCAAAAAAAACAAAACAAAAGTAACAGTATATAATAATAGTAATAGTTAGTTAGTTTCATTCTGTTGATACACTCTGATACATACTGGACAAGATTAATCCCGTCTCCTTCCCTCAGGAGTTCTTGTAATGATGGTTTTTGTGTCTTGTGCTCAGATCAGGTGAGGATCTATCTCTGCTGTGTGTCTCTGACAGTAAAGAGACATTCTACCAATTCATAATGTCTTTACAGACAATATGCAAATATGTTAGTTTCCAATGTTCCACATAAGTTTCTTTACATTGTGTGATAATTTAGTTTAATCTGACTGATGTTTGAAAAGTATGGACTGGACAGAGTGTGTCTGACAGGTGGCAGTTAGTCTCATCTGACACAGGAGCCTGTTCTGGGCTCAGCTCTTGGGTTTGAAGGGCTCTGGAATGGAGAGTGTCTTGGGGGGGCTGGATTTCAGGTGACTGTAAAATATGAGTGCGCTCCTTTGAATGTTAATTATCTGTCTAATTCTGCTCTTCATGCATTTGGAAGTGTTTTTTTCACTTGTGTATAAATAATCTGTGGAACTGCATGTGTAGATTATGTTCTGTTTGTCACAGTGGGTTTAGATATAATAGGCAGGATGACACTCAGATATTTCAATCCAGATCGTATTGTGGAAATAATAAAATGTCCTCTTCATTGCATTCAGAGCTTTTTGTTTTTGTGCATTCACTGTCATGGTGACACTCCCTGCGGCTGGTTATATCAAGGTCACTTTAACTCATACTTTGTTCAATGACATGATTATTTATGTAAACTTGCATTTGTTCTCTTGACATCTGCTGTGTTTTTGAAAAATCATGACATTAGCTTTCTTTATATTTACTGCCAGGGCCCAGTGACCGTGTGACAGTGCTTGTTCAGTAGAACATTGTTGTATAGGAGGAAGGTAGAGGCCAGCAGGTTTCTTCCATATAATCCATATTGAATAAAGTTGGAATTGCATTTCTGATGGCTGCCTCTTCAGTGCTGCATTTCTGCAGTCTGGCCCACAATTGTCTCAATTCTTTCAAAGTAATTAGAAAATCTGTGAGATTCTGGTTGTCTTTAATTGTTTCTTCTCAGGTTAACACTCATGTTAATTCATTTATTTATTGGTATTTGACAGATGTCACCATATTCTCTATAGTCTGTCTCACACACACACACACACACACACACACGTCCACCAGCTGTCAAATATTTCATAAGCATATGTCTCTTTCCATAAATGTCATGTCACGTCTTAATGAAGCCATAAATAACATTAATGTCAAAGACACGTCTGAATGAGAGATGAAGCCAGTTGTTGTGCTTCAGTCAACAAGCAGCGACTGTGAACTGTGCGAGAACACAAGAAAAAACTCCCAGCAGAGTCTTATCTGGAGAAGAGAAACAGAACAAAGCTTCAGAGAGGAATCCAACTGCAGGGCAGTTAAGCATGAAATAGATGCTATGGCCAAACATGAGCTGTGACACATGAACGGTATGATATGGCAAAGAGATGGATGCAGTTGTTCAAAGAGACTGCGGCAGCACTGGACTCTGCTGCTCAATAAAAACCCTGTGTTGTACCAGCACAACTTTCAGCTGAATCTACAGAGGTGTTTCATCTGTGTGACTCGAATGAAATCTTATCAGATGACATCAGTGTGTGTGTGTCACTAAGTCTCTAACAGCATTTAAGAAAGCCTGTCATCAACCATCCAGAACTCCCTACTCTTTTTTTCACAAACACCAAAAGTGCTGAAGAAATTCTGCCTGCCAAATTGTCAAAACCCCAAATCCATTCTGTCATTTCTGCAATGTATCTAGCTGAAGTAATTCTGTAGTACTTCATGGATTCTCAGTTCACAATGAAGCAGATAAGCTTCTTACAAACCTAAACTATCCCTTTAATGACTACACTTACATTTCTGCATAGTGAATCATGTCTTCTGTCAAAGGACTAATCCACTTATCTGTGAAAGACTTCATACAATGCCATCCCTATCACAGCTCAATGTTAGCACTTTAGATAATAGACAAGACTGTGCTGTGTGTGTGTATGTGTGTAGATTTTCTGTCTTGTCACCCTTGTCTAACAATTCTTAGAAAAAAAAGTGTTTTCTGGGTAATTGGCTGTGTGTGTGTGTGTGTGTGTGTGTGTGTGTGTGTGTGTGTGTGTTGGCATGATCTAATAACCAAATATGATGTCACCAAATAATGAAGATGTTATTCAGTCATGCTTCCATGACTGATGGATTTTTAGATCTGGCTAGTTGTATATCTTTCAAGTTGAACTGACCAGTTCTCCTATCCTGAGGCTTTGACACAGTCTAGCCACTAAAGTGCAAAAAAAAAAAAAAAAGGTACTGGGGTGTATAGTGTCACAGTTAGGGTATTTTATGTTAGGTAGTGAACAACATATCTTCAGAGATGTTTGAATTCTCGTGTTTTTTCTCTTTCAGTATGACTTTGTGGAGCTACTAGATGGTAGTCGTCTCATTTCCAAAGACAAACGAGCACTCAGTGACATGGACGCGGGACATGCACACCCAGCTGGTGCACATGAAGAAGAGTCTAGGGGAGGAGCCCGACACACACGCTCGGTGAACGTACATGATGCTGGTTTCATCCAGTACCTGGACACAGGAATCTGGCATCTGGCATTTTACAATGACGGACGCAACACAGAGCAAGTCTCTTACAACACCATCATCATAGGTGAGACACAGCAATATGTTTGCAAAGTCAATTCTGTATGTCTTGAAATGAGGGCAGTTGCAGTATGTAAGTAATAATAACTGTGATATTGAAGAAATTAAAATTATGAACGTGTAAATAATCCAGTATATTGTTGTTTTTTTTTTCTTTTCGTTCTCGCTTTGTAGTTCACACACTTTTGTACATTTCTGGTTGCACACTCTCTCCTCCTTCCTACACTCATATTTTGAGTGTAATTAATTTGCTAAATTATCAGAATCAGAATCAGAAATACTTTAATAATCCCAGGGGGGAAATTATTGTGCTTATACATAGGGACAAACAGTCGTTCACACACACAGGCAATTTAAAGTCACCAAGTTTCCTGCAGTTAACCACTGCTACATCTTGCCACCATGCAGTATTGTATTGGACACTCACGTTATGAAGTGATTATGCAAATAAATGGATTATTTTGCCCACAATAAATGTGTAGTAAAGACCAGATATTATGGCGCCATACTTGGAATTACTGGTGATTTATGCCTGGACAGAAATCGTTGATGATGATTTAATCTCATCTTTATGATCAGCTGAACACAGATGGGTGGACAGGTGGCCATTTTGGGACAAAATATCTTTTATGAACCAACGTGAAGACACGCCCAATGAACATCATGACCTGGGGTTCACCTAACCTGCAAATTTATCTTACAGATATTTCCATCAGTATATACTATATTATACTATATATCTATAGTATAATATTTGGTTATTGTTAAAAACTTGGACATTTTTGTTCCGCCTGAGGTGTGTGTGCACAGGAAGTGGCCGACAACAGTGTATGATAGAAAGAGAGAGCAGGAGAAAGGCAGCAGGGTAACTGGATGTTAGAATGCGTTGATTGGACTGACTGGTTGTAACTACGGCAACCACAGAGGACCACTCTGTCAGTGTTGTGTGTATGTGTGTGGTATTTCTTCAGATGTACAGTTGCATATCCAGCCTACCCAATTAACTTGCACCCTTAAACCACCTCTCTCTCTGCCTCTCTCCCTTAATCAGAGTCGATTATGGAGTGTCCTCAGAATTGTCATGGAAACGGAGATTGTCTCTCAGGAATATGCCACTGTTTCCCAGGATTTCTGGGGCCTGACTGCTCTCGAGGTAAACACACAAACACCGTCGTGTGTAGAGAGGCATACATGTTGGGAGGTTGTTATCCAAGCAGTGATTGTGACCTGTTCTGTCTCTGCCTCTCTCCACCTGCTTCCTCTGTTTGCAGTGGTATTATATGGCCTGTGTGTGCAGTTTTGATGCAAGGTTTATCAGTCAAACAAATCCATGCTTAGACTTAGAGGTAACATTCAATATTTAGAGAACTTCATTTGAAGGTGTTTTCCTGCTGTCTTGGAGCAAGAATTTAGTGTCCATTCAAGAAACAGCAGTTTTCTTCATCACTCAGCCCTGCAGATTGGAATTTGGTTTAATCCTAACACTGTATATTTTACTATACTGATTAAAAATATTTATAACTGACCATCTTCATTTCAGGAAGTGTCAGACATTCAGTGTTCTCCCCCCTCAACAGTTTTCAGCTGTAACAGACCATACACACCTTTGTGGATTCATTAGATCAGTTCAACTTAAGGTGTTCCCATAGACTCTGTGGTACTGCAGTATTGACAAGCTGTAATCCATCAGACTGCATCTTATCCATCACCCTGAAGGCTCACCACAGTGACTGGACAATGGATCTGAGTAATTAAAGGACAATATGAGCCCCTTGTACGAACTGAACCCTAATCCAAACTGTGACAGTGATGAGTGATCTCAGTCCTGGTGGATTAGTGCCATCTCTCAGCAGACTTCTTCTTCGTATTCCACGTGTCATGCAGGTCTTCAGTGTAGCAGTTGCTGTCTAAGAAGTCTGGGAATGGCCAAAGGACAATTCAAAGTTTTATGTTACAGTGACAAATGACTGCATCCAGGCCATGATGGAGTCATTTGTTATTAATGGACATGGACATAGTCATTTGTTAAATTTATCATGTGCCCCAAATTTGATAAAATGGCGCCTTTTCTGTGACTAATTTGTTGTTTGCACAGTATAGACACTATAGACCTTGACTAAGTGAGACTTTGGGAATGTGAGGGAGACTTTGGGGGTTCAAGTGTCTGACTTAATCAGCCTGTTTGTTTTACTAATCCATCTTTCTGCATGTGTCCGGTGCAGCTGCCTGTCCAGTGCTGTGCAGTGGTAATGGACAGTATTCCCGTGGCCGCTGCCAGTGCTACAGCGGGTGGAAAGGCACTGAGTGTGATGTGCCAGCCAATCAGTGCATCGACATCCACTGTGGGGGACATGGCATCTGCATTATGGGTGCCTGCATCTGCAATACTGGTTATAAGGGAGATAACTGTGAGGAAGGTAAGAATCATGTCTTAGGTTCAGAAACACAAGGGTACATTGCAACATGTGATGTGTTTGGCTGTAGTTGGCCCCTTTGCTGTGGGACATATTTACATAAATATGTGTTATTAAGATGCTGAAATGTGATGAAGACTTCACTACATAATTAAATGTCAACATAAATAATTGATTGAACATTTCACTATGATTGTACCTGCATGATTATATGTGACAATTAAACTGAACTTGAACTTCATTGCTCCCGGTGACATTTACTTCAGAAATAGAAATCCATTCAGTTTGTACTAATTGGATCATAAATCATAATTGGTT
The DNA here is from genome assembly GCA_946959425.1 of Argyrosomus regius. Lineage (NCBI taxonomy): Eukaryota > Metazoa > Chordata > Actinopteri > Sciaenidae > Argyrosomus > Argyrosomus regius. The sequence continues at coordinate 32,651,253 of OX336883.1, forward strand.
TCACTTGCAAAGTTTACATCATTTGAACCCATATTTTTGCTCTTGAGGGCCTGACAGGACACTTAATGAATGTCATGTAGTGTTGGATGGTTAATTAAATTGTTTTAGTTATGTCAGGAGATTTTCTGGAAGATTCTATGCTGTCATGCCTTCCCCAATATTTTCTGCAGAAAGACTCTTTGTTCCTTGTTTGGCTTCAGTGCACATTACCTAATTTAATTATCACATGTAATCATACCGGTAAAATCATATTTCTGTAAGCTCCTACAATTTGTTCAGTTAAACCATACATTAAATAGTGTACAATGAGATTAATAATAATAGAGAAAGTAATAAATAATAGTTATTATGGAATGGCCGTTCCTTTTCCTGCTCCCTGAAGATTCTCCCAGCCTTATTTTTGCAAACGCATTTAGAAAACAAAAAATTCCACTAATGAACTTTTTGCACATCTGTTAATTGAAAAGCTCTCCAGGTGACTACCTCATAAAGCTTTTTGTGGAATAAGAGTGTGCAAAGATGTCATTAAAACAAAAGGTGGCTAAAATACAAAACACTTTTTGTTTACAACATAATTCCTTATGTGTTATTTTACAGTGTTTATGACTTCAGAGTTAATCAGAGTTTACGAACAAAGATTGATTGACCAGGTGTGTCCAAATGTTTGATTGGCACTGTATATTTACTGTATGAATATTGCATGTAACATGTACCTGTAATACACTGTGGGTTTGAAGTGACCTGCATGTAAGTATCAGACAAAATCACCCCTGATGTGAGCCTGCTGACAGGTTAATATAGTGTTAATGGCAAATAAATTTACTCTAATCTGTCTCTCTCCCTCTCTCTCTCACACACACACACAGACACACACGCACACACACACAAACACACACACATATGCAGGGTTACTGCCCAATTGCTGACAGGTAGTTGGCTAAGATAGGCTACAAGCCATAGGCTACACAAATTAAATCTGAAATGTTCGATACTAATCTGCTATTTTCTGGTTGGACGCACACACACACACACACACACACACACACACACACACACACACAGATACTACAATGTAAAGAGGTTGACATCTCTATACGGGTACACACATGCACATCGTGCAGACAAAAATATGTGCATGTGGTGTGTATACACACACACATACAGATATGCAAATACATACCACGGGGGACAGTAACCAGATTAGTTTCCGATTAGTTCAATCCTCGGTCACACTAATCCTTTGTGAGTTTATGAGGGAGACAGAAGGAGAGAGTGAGAGAGAATGTACCCTGAACAACTGTGTGTGTGTGTCGGTGTGTGTGTGTGTTAATCCTATTTATGGCTGCTGAATCTGCAAGTTATGTCAAAGATGCCGTGTATGATTTCCACAGTATCCACAATCAAATAGTTGTGAAAAGCAGCACTGAAAGAGTAAATGTGCATGTGAAAAAAGGGGGGTTCGAGTGGGTGTGGATTGGTATGTGTGGTGGTGGGGGTTGATGTTTGTTGGTGGGGGTGGGGGTGGGTGTTGATGAGTGGCCTACAAAAGAGGATGGGGTTGTGTGAGTGTGAGTCCTTTTCCTGATCTTCAGCAGCTTTGACAGCTCTAACTGCGACAGATGATCTTAATTATTATTATATCATCCTTACTTAACCATAGCCATGCACATAATGTTAAGCTGATTATGCATATTGACTCGATCACGTTATGTATGGGAATTCACATGGCATACATTGTTGTCTTTATTCTGTTAAAACCAGTCAACTAATAGCTATCATCACCATCGATGTTGATGTTCTATGTTAACTCCCTGTCTTCACCTCTCTGTCTCCAGTGGACTGCATAGACCCCAGTTGTTCGGCCCATGGGGTGTGTATTCATGGCGAGTGTCACTGTCAGCCAGGCTGGGGCGGAGCCAGCTGTGAGATTGTCAAGGCCATGTGCCCGGATCAGTGTTCAGGTCACGGCACCTACAACGCAGAGACCAGCACTTGTACCTGCGACCAGAACTGGACCGGGCCTGAGTGCTCTTCAGGTGTGTGTCATGTCATGTCAAGTGTCACTGTATAGATTTTCTGTCATCAGAATAATAAAGCTCTGTTTTATAGCATTTGTAAAAGCAGCATTACACTGAGCTCTACAGAGTTAATAAAAGCGCTATACAAAATTATTAAGAGAGGATAAAGAAATGCACGATCAGCAAAAAATGAAAAAAAAAGCAATTACAGAGCAGAACATAATTAAGATAACGGTGTTAGAGATGCAAGCCCCTAGGAACAGCCATAAAGGATGTGATACATAGCTTGTAAAACAACTAATAAGACACAAGGTGAGTAAGACAGTCAGTTATGCAAAACCTGTACCTGAACTGTAAACATCATTCTGAGGAATGATTTCAAGGATTATGTGCTTTAGCTAGATATTTTTATAGGCTGTGTACTCTTCTAGAGCTTAGCTGCCCTGGTGGTAAAAACATGTTCAACTTTAGAAGTTAGCTAGGAGTTTCAAAGAGCCAGAGTACCTTGCCTGAGGATCTCACTGTTACACTGTGAGGAGGTACAAGGTCATTGACATAGCTAGGGGCTAATTCACATTAAGACTTCAGCACAATCACCAACATCTGCAAATCAATTCTTAAACTAACCGGCGGCCAATAAAGAGAAGCTAAAATAGAAGTACTGTGGTCTCAGGATGACTTACCATGTGCTCGACCGCCTCCAGCTGTGGTTTGCACAGCAGCAGCTGCAAACAGGAGAGCTGTATCTTGACAGTGGAAGGTGTACAGGAGTGTGGACAACAAGAAAAAGTAGCACAGATACATTTTTAAATTATGTGTGATGTAGATGGATGAGTCTTTTTAAAGTTAACATCCATGAATCATGAAACTGTCCAGACTGTCACTGAAGGATTCAAAAAGGAACTTTGTGTGTATGAGTTTCCAATTCACGAGTTCGTCATATTAAGTTATGAAACATTTTTCACGCAATATCTGCTTCTGGCAGCTAAAACAATGATTGATTATTATGACAAACACAAAGCACTTGGTTGAGGATGGGAAAAGATTGTGGTCTTGGCTAATTATTTAAAAAAATCAGTGCTGACTTGAACCATGAGACAGGAAGTATTTACCTTTTAAAGACTCCAGATTAGGAATGTTACTTTGTCAGTGAGTATAATCTTAGTAGGCATTGCATTTCCTCTAAAATGTATTTGACAAAGTGAAGAGTTGCATAGCACATTTTTTCAACTGATCTGATGTTCCACATCTGCATTTGACAGTCCTTTCAAAAATGCATGTGGAACAAAACTCATACAGTTGTTTTATAATCTTCTCCTGCTATACATATGCTTTGGTTAGCTTTAGGCACAACAGCTACTTGTTTAAGATCAGGGAAAGATTATAGTCACGGTTAAAGAAAATTGACTGTCAGTAGGAAATGAGAAACAAACAGCCTCTGTTGACACAGTGGCAGGCTTTGTTGACCACCTTATTCACCCCACCCCCTCCCTTCATGGTTTTGCTGCTCTATACTGTAAGAGGGTGACGTTCTTTCAAGCTGACAGACATCAGTCATAATTTACACATCCAGAAGAGGTCACTTGTCAGCTAAATGTAACGTGACCAATATTTTCTTTTTTCTGGTGAGGGCAGTCTCCTTTTTTGTTGTGCTGTAGGAGGGAGGGAGGGAGGGAGGGAGGGAGGTGAAGAGAAAGACACAACAAGACAAGTGACAGCACTGATGCAGAAAAAGAGGTGAGAGGGAAAAAAAACTGGAGGAGGAATGCAGATCAGTGACAGATGGCTTGACATAAAAACAAAGACAAACGATAAGGAGTGTGTGTGTGTGTGTGTGTGTGTGTGTGTGTGTGTGTGTGTGTGTGTGCGTGCGTGCGTGTGTGTGTGTGTGCGTGTGTGTGTGTGTCACTTGTGTATATGTTGCCTTGGGCTGTTACACTGACTATTGGTTTGTCAGAACCATCAAACAAACGTCCAATTAAGTACTGTCTCCTTGTAAAACACACACGTGCGCACACACACTCTCACAAACACACACACACACAGAATACGTTGCATAAACACAAATACACACAACTTTCATTCTAGCTTATTCTCTTGTTCTTGACCTTTTATTGGGCTCTGTCAAAACATTCAAACACACACACACACACACACACACACACACACACACACACACACACACACACAGTTAATTAAACAATCACACTGACTTGTAATTCTTCCATATCAAGCTTTTTAACACAGTTTTGCTTCTCATACAGACAAAATAAAGTATAGACACAGACAGCTGTACACAATCACAGGGTTCAGTTCAGTCCCACACACACACACACACACACACACACACACACACACACACACAGGTGAATTAGGGACAGACTTGCGGGAAAAGCTTCTTAATTGATTTTTTCATTTCTTTTCGTCTGGACAGGTCATTATGGTTTCGCTGTCTGAGTCAGGACTGCTCGGCTCTGCTCTGCTGCTTTCCAGCTCCTCACTTTAATGCATATTAAATGTTGCATGAACTTAATGTGTTACATAATCACCACTATTGATAAATATGAATTCATAACTGTTAATACATGTTTGAGACCATGAGTTGATGAGGCAAACAGTGCTGACAGTTTTCACTCAGCTCATTAGCCAGCACCTCTAATAATCACAGTAAGCCACTCTCATACAGTGACACCTCCATTGTTTTACATAACAACACAACCATCAGTCACCATGTTGTGGTCATTTGTGCTGATGATGGGTGAACTATTTCATCATGCTGCCATGGCTCATCATATGACCATGGCAACCCCAGTAACCACACAGAGACAGTCAGTGCTTAAATTACACATCTCAACATCAGCTTTGAAATTTCATTATCCTGCCTGGGCCCGTAAAACATGTATGATCTTAGTTAGCTAAACTTTAGAAATGTCATATTGATAATAATTTCCTTCGTTTGAAGTTGATCTATTCAGCTACGCGATGACATCAACAATAGTTGGATAGCAGCAACCTCTACTGTATGATAGTAGGAGTGGATCCAAGCAGCAGCAATAACTGGCTGTCTGAACGTTAGTTAAAAACAGAAGCACAGTTATGGTGTGTGTCAGTTTTCTTATCATAAGAACAGTGATCAGTCTATACTCTGTCTCCTAATGCTCTTGTATAGTTTCTGTTTTTACTCTTAAAATCTTACTTTTATATGCATCGTATTATTTAAAACAAAATTTAAAACTATTTAAAACATTCTGCATACTTGTCGATGTGAAGTGATAAAAGAAGTTGCTCGTTATACTGCAGCTTTCCTGTCGTGGTCATAGATGTCAGCTTTTGAGAAGCTTAGCTAAACTACAATTTCTTTTTTCTCTGTACAACTATCTGCCTCCATGTCTTCTCTCTCTCCTTCTTAGCAATGTGAAAATGTGTTTACTGGCCTGTCAGTGACACTGGAGTTAACTGTTCTGATGCTTGTTGTGCACTTGATGTGATGTGACAGTACAGACAAACCCTGTAAACACTATGATGCATTTGACATTCCACATATTGTTTGTGCTGTGTAGAATGTTTTTTAAGTGCTTTAACTCATACTGGCAAAATTTTAATATTGATGTTCAGCGAACCAATAATCGCAGAAAAGGTTGCAGTTACCATTGTGTTTCTGCATTTGTATGTATATTATTATTGTTGTTTTGTATTGTTATTATTATTATTGTTATTATTACAACAACAACAACAATAATAATAATAATAATAATAATAATAATAATAATAATAATAATCTTTCTCCAACAGAGGTGTGTGGAGTGGACTGTGGCAGCCATGGAGTCTGTTATGGCGGTGTGTGTCGGTGCGATGAGGGCTGGACAGGAACTGTGTGTGACCAGAAGGCCTGCCACCCACTGTGCAGCAAGAACGGAGTGTGTAAGGAGGGGAAGTGTGAGTGTGACCAGGGATGGACAGGGGAGCACTGCAATATCGGTGAGTGTATCACTCATACTCATACACAAACACACACACACACACACACACACACACACACACACACACACACACACACACACACACACACACACACACAGTGTGAGACTCAGACAGAGACTCAGTGGAGATTCTGGAATTTAGAGTAATTTATACCAAAATATCATGAAATCAGCAGGATGTCTGTAAAACTCATACTGTGTGCAGAGACATTTTCCAACTTTTGGGTAGCCAGGTTGCACTGACAAGATGATAAAGTGACACCGTAATCTGGCATTACTCAGTGACTTCCTTCTTTCAAGTAGTTTCCGACAGGACACAATAAAACAGTAGCACACCACTACACAGCCCTCATGAGACCTGGAGAGAGTGTGGTGGGTGGGAGAACTCTTAATAGAGCGCCTGACAGACATTTTACACTCTCTTTTCTTCATGGCTGCTGCCTGGGTGAGATTAGAGGAAAATGTTACGGCTTATTTTATGGATGTCCATGTTTGTGTTGCTTAGTTAATCACAAACATAATAAAGTGCAGCTACTGTAGTGGCACCTAGTGAACATATCATAACATAACATAACATATCCAGGTTGTAAAAAGCCGAATTGTACCAACAATGAGCTAAAAGACACTAAAACACCCAGCAGAGTCAGTCAGGTGATCCTCTGTGGCATCACACAGTTAGACATTTAATAAAAATGTTGATTATATCAGCTTAAAGGTTATAACAAGTTTATTTTTGCTCAAAGAATGGTTATGTATATATACATAAGTACAAATTTGCATGTTGAGCTGGATTGTTCTGACACTTCAAATACAGACTGAACCACTCTTGCTACCTTTCCTTGCTCTGCTTGGTATCTACAGTATACACTGGGATTGTGTGTCTGAGTGAGTATCCATAGCGAGGTTGAGAAACCCCATCCTGTCGTGTTGTGATAGTCAAACAGTGAAACAGATGAGTAGCAGGGCCTTTGTGGCAGCTTCAGCTCACCACCAAACCCCTCACTTAAAAAGCTATTTGTTGTCAAACAGACAGGCAGCTACAGTATTGCTGGGAAAGAGCTGCAAATTGGCTTCAGTTATTGTCAGTTAGGCACACACACACACACACACACACACACACTGACACACATGGAGAAAGACGCTGAGAGCATAACAACAGTGAGATGAGGAGAAATCCATTTAGAGCGCTTAGCCAACAAACAGCTTGTTTGTTTAGACAGATTGTATGGCTGGGAGAGGATTCCTACAGACCTGCTCTGTTCTCCTGTCCTCCCGTCTCTAACCATCACATTTACATCTCGTGTTGGAGTCTGCTGGAAACTGTGATCTCACTCTTCAACTGTTTCCATATTCATTAATTGGCTATTCTTATATTTCAGCATGGAAATAACCCAGCATGCATAACATCTTATGATTTTTCCTAAAGCCAGTGCAGTCCAGTGGTTAACAAGAAATACGAGTAGTCAGCTTGATGTTCAGAAAATTCACTGGACATGCTAGTGTTAATGATGTCTTTCATTCCCTTTCTCTGATTGACCCAACCTCTTTGTTTCTTTATTCCAACATGTTCTCATACTTAAACCACTAAACAGACTGACTGCCAGTAAATTACGTATATGACCATTCCAAATATGTGCATGGTCGACATATATGACCATTATAGTACCAGATGGGGTCCATGCTGGGAATTAGACTTAACAATAAACTATCTTCAAGCCACCGATCCACAGCATTGATATCTGACGAGCAGTGAGGCTCGCTCTGTCGAACCGGAAATGACACTCTCTCTTTCTCCAGTACGACCGACCCCACTTTGACACTATACGTAACATAACTTACATTTGTATGTATAAAAGTTCAAATAAGTCAACGTTGGCTTTTGGTATCATACAGAAAATGAACAGAGCCTTCTGAGTCTGTCCTTCCACCCTGACCTCTTCTCTATGAGAACTTTGTTGCTCTGCTAAGTACGTCAAACAATATCCTCCTTTGCTCCTGTCATACATACCACGACCACTAGAGGCCACCACCTTACAATAAACATAAACATTGGTCCTAATAAGTAGCTTGTACAAACGATGTATACAGCTGCCACGTTCACCTGTCTGCTGAACCGCAGCCTGACCTGTGATCAGCCGTCCACACTCATGGTGATAACAGAGGTTCTCTTGTACGATTCTACCAACCATGGTTCTAGACTAAATGCTCTATTTCTATCTATCCTTTTTCTTTCTTTTTCTTTCTTTCTTTCTTTCTTTCTTTCTTTCTTTCTTTCTTTCTTTCTTTCTTTCTTTCTTTCTTTCTCCTTAAAGCCCACAATCCGGACATTAGAGTAAAAGGTATTGTACTCTTCTTCTCTTCTCCTCATCACTAGCTTTTTGTCTTCCTCCCTTCATTCTTTGCTTTTCTCTTCTTGTACCATGGCGCTGTGGCTGCTTCAGTGATTCAGTTTCAGGGGTTATTTATTGATTGATTTGATTTTTTTTTTTTTTATTTAATTTATTTATTTAATTGATTTCTTTATTTTTCTTAGATTGGATTGGAGGGTGTTGTTGATGTTTTTTGTCATCTCATCTCCAAATCAGCCAAATGTACTTTTTCTTTTTCTTTGCCTATCAGGCAACACACTTGGATGTTATTAGATATTATTAAAACCTAAAGAGTATTTTATTGATTGATTGATTGATTGATTGATTGATTGATTGATTACTTCACAGTTGGCTTTGAATGTGTTTCTCTCTGTATGTTGTCTGCTGGTTCTTTGTCATCAACTTAAATCCCATAATACCAAGAAATGTGCTTTCCATCAAAAGTTACAAAACAATAGTTCACTTGATCTGAACATCAACTGAACTGGATTTGATCCTTTCATTGTGAATTGGTTTGACATGGGTGACTTCTATTTGAAGGTGTGTGTACAGTTAGTACTGCTAATGTCACTGCAGTGAACACCTAGAAGGAGGGCAGTGACCCAGCCTCCCTTGGTTGTCATACTGTTCAGCATGTTGAAGCTGGATCACAAAAAAGGAAAATTAAGCGTAAAACAAAACTGGTAAAAAACAAACAAAAAAAAAAATCCTTCAAATGTAACTGATATTGTCTGACTTCTTTCATCGTATGTACAATATAATATTTGACATTCTTAGTGGCTTAGGACATTTTGATAGTCGAGGCGTATGTTTACTTTTAGCAGCTCTGTTCAAACACAGACAAATATAATATTGAAAGTTTCTCATGTAGACCATGAAATCCTGGCTCTGCTTTAGGCTTAGTTTTCCTCTAAGCTGTATCCTCCTGTCCCTGTTAATGTCTTTATGCACAGCCCTACGCCTACATGTGTCTCAATGGGTTTAAGCAACCATAATCTGGCTTTTGTGCTAAAGATGCCAGTCATACGTTATTTTTCCACGAGACATTTGTATATTTGCACAATTACAAAGCAAATGGCCAACATACTGTGGCAGTATTCAGTCATTTAGCTGATTTTAAGCCTCCTTCTGTGTAGCACTAGTATACTCAAGATAAGGAGCTTGCTCAGAGGCAATGCAGTATGGGGCAATGGTGGCCTTCCTTTACATCATTTACTGAATACAGTTGCAGTCAATTAGTTGGTAAAGGTTATTTGTAGCTACAATTGCTAAAAAAGAATTGACTTTCCTTATTGCATCTTATTGCATCCTGCTCGTGAATGGTATAATGTTGGATATAGTTTATCAGAGATGTAAGGAAGCACATTTTTGGCAAAGTGTGTGAAGCTGAGGTTAAATGACCAAACAGCAACCACCACAGCGGAGCCCACGTCTGTAAAATGCTCATTTGCACTACACTTACAGTAACAGTACAGTACATCAGCATAACCATTTCCCACCATTTGACTGCAACTGTATTATTTCCCATCCAAAGCTTTTGTCCATTTCCTGAAAAGGTAGATGTCAATCTTTAATTAGAGACAAGTTGTTGTTTTTTAATCTTTTCAAACTATTATTTGTGAAAGGTTTCTTTTTATCAGCTGCCTGTTGTCTCTCTTCCGTCATGTGATTTGAATGTGAATGACGACAGATTAATTTGACTCTGAGGTTCTACTGCTGTGTCTCTCTCTCTGTTATTGCACTCCCATGATCCCAGCTCTTTCTTCTTGTCCTCCTCTTCCTTTGGCTGCCATTTTCATCTGTCCATCACAGAGAGTATATTTGGCAGTGCTGCTTTTGTTTCGATTTACTTTTTTTCCCTAATTTTCCTCCCTCTCTCCCCGTGCCCTCTCCTATTCTCAGGATATAAAGGTAATTCATGCCAAAGACCTAATAAAGGCCTTACTGTCCCAAAATACCAACACTTTACACTCTGCTTTGTTAACTTGAACTATCTTTGGTTCTGATTTCTTCCATTTCATTTGATTTTTCCTGTCTTTTCCTTTGTCTCACTTTCTGTCTCTCCCAAAGCTCAATGTATCTGTTTTTTCTATTGTCTATTTGTGTTCTACTTCTCTTCTTATTTCTGAAGTATCAATGTTTTCTTTGTTTTCTGGTACATCATTATTAACCCTATCTCTGATTCTCACACACAAACAATAAAAAATGGGGATGCACGCAACCACATGCACACAAACATGGAAATGCACGCACACACATACATAGACACAAACCTAAGGTGTGTGACTCCTGTTGTCTTGCATCCACAAGCCTGATATATATCTATATATATGTGTGTGTGTGTTAATTTAGCCAGCTGCTATCCCTCTGTCTTCTATCTGTCTTCACTTTCCTGTCTCTTTCTCTTTTCCTTTCCCTCTCCCTCCATCTCTACATCCATCCCTCGTTCTGTCTTTTCAGCTGAGCTTGCTTGGTTCTGATACTCACTGTTTATGAATCAGTCTATCTGATTGCCAGCCTCACTGTCTATTCTGTGATCAAGGAATGTCAAACAGAGGCATAAAGTATAGCCTTCGGAGGCATGCAGTCCAAAGCACCCTGTCCTCCCTATACTTTGTGCACTGTGTATCTGTCTACCTGTTGTGTTTTCACATGGATTTTAACCTGTATTTTATTTTTTTTTTTTCACTGACTAGACAAACAAGACCAAAGGAATCCACATTTCTTAAGCAAAAAAAAGCGTCCTTTTAAAGAGGACTTTCAGTCATGTGAGCTTGCTGGGTGTTAAATTTCCCTCAGATTTGGTTCCATTTCACTTTAAACATTCACATTTTTTTGAACATTCTCAGAACTCTTTGCTTAGAACTTTGACTTTTTGTTTGTTTGTTTGATTGTATGCCCTGTTTTTCACCATCATATTATGCAACAATAACATCTTCTTTCTTTGTTTACAGATGATCAAAAAACACTTTTTAAAATAAATTTTCCGTTGCCATGCAGCACACTGTAGCCATTTTGGCTGCTGGCAATCTTAGTGGTTCATGTGAAACTACAACGTCAGTGCATTTCACCGAAGGCTGACTGTCTGTCTGTCTGTCAGTCCGTGTCTCTCACATGTGGGTTAATGTATTGATCTGTCTTATTTGTCTATCAATCTGTCTTTCAGTCTGTCAGTCCATTTGTTGGAGAAAGGTTCATCACACAGGGCCAAGTGCCTTTATACACATCAGGATTTAACCAATATGGGTCTCTGAAGTCTTTTTGAAGGTATTTTTGGACTGAAGCTGCTGACAGTTAGTATTTTCTGCTGACATGCAATGTGTTTAAATTTAAAAGTCTTATTTCTAAAACAAGCATTGAGTATTTCCCTGAGATGAGGTCGAAAAAGCTTCTGAAATAGCCTTTCTGGGGCAGTAAACTGCAGGATGTTTATGATAATGTATATTTAGGTTTTATCTGAAAGGTCCGATCTTTCATTAACGCACGCACGCATGCACGCACACACGCGCACACACACACACACACACACAAACATACCATGGGCAAAATTAGCTATTGGTTGGCTGGCAGAGAATTGCATAACTCATGAAGAATGCATATAGCCAGTATACATTCACACAGCTTACAGGTTCACAAGTGTTGTGGTAGTGATGATTATGAAATGAAGCTGTTATATGGATATAGAGATATAGAGTTCAGCTTTGCTCTTAGACTAAATTTAAGTTTAAGTTCAGTTTAAATTCTCTCAGCTTATGATGTGTTCAGTTGGTCAAATGAATTTTCAGCTTGTATCACTTGGCTGCTAGACCATTAGCTGTTAGCTAGCTGACAACTAATGCGCCAACCATGTCTGCTGGGATGTTTCTGTGTTTGTGTTCAGCTCAGCCTCCTACTAAGCTCAGAGCTTCAGTTCTCTTTAGTTTTGCCCCCATGTCCTCCCATCTTTGTTCATTTATGAAGAAATTTCTACGATCCAGGATTCATGTGATTTTTTCCCCCCTCAAGTTGAATCATTTGAAGAGAAGCATCAATTCTTGCTGCCTCAGGCGAATATGAGTGTAATAACGTCTTCCCATTGACCTGATACCACCTCAAAAATTCAATTTGCGTTCAGTCTGAACACACAGTAAGAGCTGTTTCCATGGTAATAATCAATGACACATACCTGTGTCTATTACTTTTTTGATTTTCATATTTACTGTATATATATATATATATATATATATATATATATATATATATATATATATATATATACACAGTAAATCAAATCAAATCAAATCAAATCAAATTTTATTTGTATAGCCCAAAGTCGCAAAATACATTTTGCCTCTGAGGGCTTCACAATCTGTACAGGGAGTGACACCCTCTGTCCTTAGACCCTCGGTTCGAGTGAGGAAAAACTTGCCCACAAAAAACCCTTTTAACAGGGAAAAAAGTGGAAGAAACCTCAGGAATATGAAAATATTATATAATATATATATATATATATATATATATATATATATATATATATATATATATATATATATATAAATCTCACCGAACACAAGTTCTCAGCAGCTCTGAACATGTTTCAGCTGCAACAGTACAGGCCACGCAACAGCTCACGTCTCTTACACGTATGATTGCAATTCTTAGTATATACATATATTGTGCTATTGCATTTCCTTCAACTTCCGTTTGTAACTATGATTGTGTATTAAGCTATGAGCACTGCTCAAACACTTCTACTGCATAGCATTAGCATGCAGCTGACATGCTGCTTTCACACAGTCATTGTAAACCATTTTAAATTCATAACAAATGAACCACACTTAAGATGCCATCAAATATACGATTTCATAATATTAAATTAATTAACTCCTGTCCTCTTTTTGTCATCTAAGTTATAGTGGTTGCTCTCGATCTGAACAGTATGGATTATTTGTTGGTTTACTTCTAGGCCACAGCATGTGTATTTGTTTTTGACAGTATGTGAACTGAGAAATAACTCCAGTGTGGTGTAGGAGGATTTCACTCTGCAGTGTGTAACACCTGCAATGAACCTGCCTCATGCCTTAAGAGGCTGCCAGCCCACCTCAGGCTGTTTTTGACTTTCACTGGAGATTTATTGTCCCATGATGGTCTCAGAGCTGTTTCAGAGGCTTTTCCCTGCTGAGATGGAAACACTGAATATGTTGCATTTTTGCCATGAAAATGGCCTGATATATAAAAAAAACATATATATTTATATTGATTACTCGCATCTTTCGGAGCTCCAGTACAAAACTATCATCACCTACTTTCAGAAATGTATATTGGTTGAAGCCTATTTCACACCCTGATGGCCAGCCATGACCCATCCCACTCACTTGCACTGATCTAACTTTTCTAACTGTGTGTCTGTCCCCTGTGCCCAGAGGGTTGTCCAGGTCTCTGCAACAACAATGGCCGATGCACTCTGGAAGCCAGTGGCTGGCACTGCATCTGCCAATCAGGATGGAGAGGGGCTGGGTGTCACGTAGCCATGGAGACACTGTGTACTGATGGCAAGGACAATGAAGGAGGTATATATGTCTGCATAGAGTATTTAAATGGTTAGATGGATGAGGTCTGTTTGTCTGATAGCTGGACAAATATGGGGCATGGTCCATGAAAAATGTTGGTGGGGACAGGGTGCAGATTTTCCAAGTGTCCACTCAGGAGTTTAAATGGTAAGTGTACAGGCGGAGAACTTAGCAAGACATTAGCAGTGAGCGCGTTAGGGTATTCAGGAAGAGTCCAATCTTAAAATTCATGCCACGTTGTAGAAAGAGGCTGCGGATCAGTGTGAAAACGTTTTTCTTACCTTGTTGTGCTCTGCATTATTTAAAGCCTCTTAATTGAATGCACTCTTCTGCAGATGCAGAGAACTGACAGAAAATTCACCCACAGCATTTAATCAACCCAACACCCAGGGTACGGTCAAATAGTCGAAAAAATCAGCTCCTAAATCCTTTCCTAACCACTTTTCCTTGACCTTGACGGAAAATGTCACGAGGTCAAAATGTGAAGGAGAATTCATAAGGAGTTAGGAGTAGATGACCGCGGTGTTCAGAGAATCCGACTGCTCTTACACTTAGACTACGTCATCATGCGACGGCAAATGTTATTGACGTGACCTGTGGTAAAACTACAAAGTTCAGAAGATGGACTACAAAACGCTCATCTGAGATACTTACTAGATACTCCCCGTGCGCTCTTAGCATGTAGTTTAATGCAGGAAATATAAACGTGGACAACCCGGTGAAAAATCTGACTGATCCTATGCTAAAGGACATAATAAAGGAAGCATTGAAGCTCCTTTCCTTAACAGTTAGAGAATTCGAACAGCTCTTATCATGGCGGCTACGTTAATACTTCCGGGTCATTTCACTCAGTGAGGAAGGTTCCTAAGCAAAATTGACTATTCGACCGCACCCCCAGTCTCACTTGACTTTTGACAACAACAAAAGCTAGGCATTAGCTTAAGTATGCGATCTTGTGGAAAACAGAGAATAGAAAATCACAAACATTAGTTTATGTTAGATGTTAAAAATAATAATTTATTAACAGCACCAAACATAAATTTCACCCTGAAAGTAGAGCTCGGAGGTACAGTGTCCACCCAGAAACTAGGTCAGTAGGTTTGATGAGAGCAGTGTGATGGTGGAGAGGAAAGAAGAGAAGGAAGCAAGTCAGAAGAGTCAGAGAGAAGAGAGGCTTACTTTGTGTGTGTGTGTGTGTGTGTGTGTGTGTGTGATGGCAGTCCCTGGTGCCTGTTTGCCAGATGTGCAACTGGCTTTTATAAACTAACAGAGACAAATGGTAGCCAATACTTTATTACCTTTCATACCTCCTTCATCCCTCCATCTCTCCATCTGTCCCTACACTCTTCCTCCTCCTCTCTTGCTTCCTGTTCTTCACTTAACACTCTCTTCTCAGTCTCTCTTTTTCCATCATTCCATCCCTGCTTCTCATCGTTGCAGACCTCCATCCTTCTCTCTCCCTCTGTAACTCTGACTTTATTCTTCTTGGCAGCTCCTAATAAACACATACTGCTGCTCACACACATAGTAATTCTACTACATTGCTCAATTTTTCCCTCATTCATCCCTTCTTCCTATTTCCCTGTATTAGTAATTAATTAATCCAGAGTACAAGGGAGGTATCTTTTTGTTCTTTGTGTTTTTTCTCTTTGATTCAAATAGAGCTGCACTGAATATATTTCTTTTTCTTACCTTTGAAGCTTTAGGCATATAGCTTATATATTAACTACTTAAGGGACCGGTGTGTAAGATTAAGTAGCATCTAGCATTGTAGATGCCGATTGCAACCCCTCGCCTCATACTCTCCTTCCAAAATAGGATAAACTTGGAGTTTTTTAGTTAGCCATCACGCCTTCAAAATGAATGAGGCATGACGGCCTTGAGCTACATCCTCAGGAGGCTTTAAACTTTTTCATGTGAGCTCTGAGCGTGTACAGAGGTGCTTACACTCGATGTTATCCGCTGCACTGCTCTCCAAAACGCCAAAACACTGTGAAGAACAAGACATGAACGACAAACATGGCTGCACACTCTGCTATACAGCTCCTCACTGTAATTAATCATTTGTGTTCATGGACACACTTTATCACCTTTATAAAATCCTGTAAAGAAAGACGTCAGGTACAAATAGAACAAATATATTTTGATGAATTAAATTCTGCTTTTAGTTTTTAGTCTCCTGTTTTTGAAGCATTTACAGCCATCCTTCCTCAGAGCTCCTTAATGTTGGATTAAATGTATTAAGAGAACACAGCATCTCTCTAGTCTTCCAGTCTCCTCCAATTATAGATTGTATATGTGGCCTTCCTCCCCATCCATCATCCTCTCTCTCTCTCTCTCTCTCTGTCCTTCATCCCTCCATCCTGATTCCTCTGTCACTGTTTGCCTGCATAGTTGCTGCATATTATTCTTAATCTCGTCATCATCACTCATGGCTGCTTAATTCTTCATTTTTCCACCCATTCGTATCCTGATTTCAGCCTCACATTTCAGCTTCAGTCCCTCCTTCCCAGCTTTGTGAATATAATAACCTGTGTATGTGTTTCAGATGGCTTGGCTGACTGTATGGATCCAGACTGTTGTCTGCAGCCCTCCTGTCAGAACCAGTTATACTGCAAAGGGTCACCTGACCCAGGGGAGGTGCTCAGCCAGTCTCCATCCTCATTGGCTCCTCAACAGGTAATCAGAAATAAAGTCAAAATAAGAACGTACCTACCATTTCCTGGAACATATCCACATCTCTTTCCAGTGTAGCAAATATACCAGAGACAGGAAGCAGCATCTGTCTGTCTATTTATTTCATTTTATTTTCCTCAGGCTGCCAGGTCTTTCTACCAGCGTATCCACTTCTTAGTTGGTCCTGAATCCACTCACGTCATCACTGGAGACAGTCCGTTCAATAAAAGGTAATCATGTCTCTGTTTGTTCTGGGTTTTTACCGCTGAATTCTGGACATACAGGAACATCAGTAGACCAGCAGCATGAGTGGTCAGACAAGTTGTTAACAAATCCGCAGTTTAATCATACATTTCAAACGGGGTATTTGCAGATGACAGCACAGATTTTCTGAAAACATCTACTAGATTTTACAGAGCTATTTCCTTTTTCAATGCAGCGGATGACTCCGTGTTCACCTGTGCTTTCACGGACACTGAGTTCCAATGGGGTTAAAATGGGAGTTTTAATGCAACTGAAATTCAATCAAAACCATCAGGAATGATACCTTATTATTATTATCATGTAATGATAATGTAATGTTTGGCTTAATATGAAGGATGAAAGAGATTTGAGCAGTTTCGGGCATCAGTGATTGATTGAATCATAATGCTTCTGCATGCAGGTCATAGCTCACCCTACTTTTATTTGCCATCATATGAATGGTTGCAGGTTGACTTTCTGTCTCGATGAATAAGGAAGTCGGAGTGAGACAGAGATCACAGTATGAGACTTTAGGTCTGCCATTTTCGCTTGCCAAAAGCCATTTCTGCCAACATGTGCCTCAGACATAACATTCATTAAATATGATAAGAGAAAGAGAGTTGTAGTCTGCAAAATATAGCATGAAAGGCAGAACTACTGACAGGGAAGAAACATGACGGCAATTCTGTTCAGCCATTTTTCTGCTTTTGTCACATTTTTATGCTAGCCTGAATGTTTCATAAGAGCAGAGGGCCACAGCCCTGTAATAAAAACGTCCTGTATTTCCATAATGGAATGGCCCTGCAACCTTATAATAAAAATGTTTTATTAGACCTCAAAACAGTATTGTGTGTGTGTGTGTGTGTGTGTGTATGTGTGTGTGTGTGTGTGTGTGTGTGTGTATGTGTGTGTGTCAAAAGACAAGAAATTATGTTTTAATTTCCCCTTTAACTAACCATTGACAATCTTAGACACACATCATGCTTATAGAGACAAACGTACACAGTGGAAAACACTGTATGCACACATGCAGATGTGTATTCATTGCATTGCATTACAATTCCAACCAGTTGTTTTTGCACCAGAGACTGCATGAATCACAAAAGTAATCATCGGAAAATATCCCTGGAAGGATTTTCTTTGTTAGCTCAGAGTGCATAATTAGCTGTTAGCTCAAGCAGTCTTCTCAGACTCAGGACTTTAAGCCAGTGGATGAAGCTGGAACCGGTTTTAAGTGATCACGCCTAGAAAAATCAGTCACATACTGTGTGTGCAGTGTTTCTTTTTATTAGTGATCCTCATCAATAATACACAATAACAGTGAAATACTAAAAATAGCTATACCACAATATGAAGTAAAATACTCTCTATGCAACATGTAACATGTAGCGTGTTAATGTTGCCGCCTGTGGTAGAGCTCATGTTATATACTGTTGGTTGGTTTCATTTACTGTATATCGCTGCCTTGTATGGTTAATATTGCTTTTAAACCCATGCTGCTGCCTGTTGATGGTTCAGGTGGTTTGACCACCTGTGAGAGCTAACTTTGTGTAATCTGGATTAGCATGATCACTGCTAATATAACTGCCATATCTCACTGCCATTTCATATGTTGTGATAGCTAGCCATAACTGAAAATAGTGCATCAATGCTGTGTGGTTAAAAAAATAAATACAAAATAAAATAAAATGGGAAATTGATGGATGAGTGCCACATGAGTGGTCTGATGACGTGAAGACACAAGTGAAGTTCCAATGCTACCGTGGAAATGTAACTGAAATGATAGATATATAGTCAAGATACTACTGAGTGCAACTAAGATGCAATAACAAAGTACTGGTACAAGACTGAACCTCCAACCGTAGAACAATAGGGAGATATTTGTAAAAATGACCTACCAACTTCGACTGAAGGAAAATCTCTCTGCTATTAAATGGGAAAATGGGTGCTGTGTGACATAACAAAAAACACATATGAACATATATAAATACTGTATAAACCAAAGAAACCTGATTGTATTCAACCGTGCAGACTCTGGATACCTGCAGCCATGACTGTTGATACTGTTTTTAGTCATGTTTTCTGCTCTTTCTTTGTTGTCTCTTTTTCATTGTATATATGAACAAAAACTTCATAAACATTACAGTATAAAAAAAAAAGTTCTAATGCTAAACAAGTCACACAATTGCACTGCACAACCTGATTAGACTACATCGATCCAGATCAGTACAAGCAGGTCCATTTGGAACCAAACAGTAATGGACTAGCATTTATGGTGATTTATGGGATATAGTGCTGACTTTGCAGTACAGAAGACTGGTGGCCTTGATGTTGGCCTGTTTAGTGTTCAGCTTTAAAAGTTATATGAGATCCAGTCAGTGAAGTCTATATCTGATGAGAGTTCTTTACTGAGCATAGCTAATCAATACATTTTATTGCTATTATGTTTGAGTCATTAGTTATGTATTTCTAAATATTTAGCTCTCTGTACACAGAAATAAATCTGCTGTGGTTCGGGAATACTTGACTCTATAGGCTGTAGAAGCTGCAGTAAACATTTCTTCTTTCATTTCTTTGGTGTTTCTGAGGATGTCATTACTCTTTAAACCATCCAGTTACCTAGTGGAGACAAACAAAATAATCTATATTCATGTTATAGTCAGATTTGTGAGCCTTGACATTTGTTGTACAGATCTATGTAAGAAGTGGATGTGAAATATGACTCATGGAATCTAGTTTAAAAAGTTTCAGAGAGTTTCAGATGTCCTTGACCAAAATAGCAACACTGTTGTATGTATCTATATATTATATAGGTTGATATAACATAGAATAATAATGAGAAGAAGAGTCATTTTAATGGACATCACCATCAAGATGACTTGGCTCCTGAAGGCAGCGCTGCGGTATGATGATGATGATGAGGTGTTTCCACTCCCACAGCTCGCTGTACTGTTCCCTCACAATGAGAAATAGTGATGATGTCTGTGTGTATTACTGTAATGTTAATTAATTACAGTAAAATATGAAGTGATTTCTTTTCTAAAGGTCTCTCTCTCTCTCTCTCTCTCTCTCTCTCTCTCTCTCTCTCTCTCTCTCTCTTTCTCTCTCTCTTTCTCTCTCTCTCTCTCTAGCTTGGTGTCGATAATCCGAGGTCAGGTGTTGACAGCTGACGGAACACCTCTGATTGGAGTCAACGTGACGTTTGTCCACTATCCTGAACACGGATACACTGTCACTCGCAAGGATGGCATGTATGTATTGATTTCGATTTATACACAACATATGTAAACCTTCTCAATGAACTAAATTACCTTGAAGAGAGAAGTGTGTCCAAAGCTGCCAGGATTCTTAACACTATTTTAGATGAAATATACAGTTCCTCACAGTCCTGATTACACATCTGTAGCAGGAATGAACTGAAGTATGAAATATACACTGCTGTATTTCTCTGCACTGTTTACATGGGGTCAGTCAGAGTTCAGTTCAGTTCATCTGGTTCACCGGGTGAAGTAAAGTCGTGTCAGTCTGAGTAACACTGTGAAGTCACACTGTGAAACCAGAATGCACAGATTTTACACTCACATCTGGAATCAATGAACCACACTCTTTTCAACACATCCACAAATCCACTTAGAAAACAGACAAAAAAAAATGTTGATTTATAATCACTATCATAAAAAACATTAAACCTTAAACATAAACTGTATAATACTGCTAACTGCCAAGTGATGGTATTTCTGACAGCATATCCTGAAAATAACAGGAGCATATATGTATATATATATGTGTATATATATATATATATATATATATATATATATATATATATATATATATATATACACACATATACATATGCATATACATATACATATATTACATACCTAGGTAAGGCATGTAGTGACTATGCCATGAATCTGTAAATAAAGAGAAGAAATAATAAATTCTAACTTTAATAAAAGATTGACTGAAATGAACCTTTTGACTGACATATTTCACTCATTATATTTGTAAACCAAATTAAAAACAAATCAATTCGTCATGACCCAACACTGCACAAAACATCAATACTTAATTTTCCAGAGGTCGAGCTCTGGAAATGGTGTCATTTTTATCTCCACTTGAAACTTCAAAAATAGCATTTAACGCATTGCATAAAACACATGAAGTACTTGATGAAAAGCCAGTTCAGCAAAACAAAGGGAAAGCACTTAAAACACATCCATACTCTGCTCCGCCCGCCCCCCCCCCCCTCCACCCTCTCCAGACTCTATCTTCAATCTCAAGAACATCAGCTGAAGAGGTGTGAATGTGTGGAGGAGTACAAGTGTTAACTCTTTTAAAATGCATTGGATTCACAAGAATGCACCAATCCCTGCAGAACACACAGTCCAGTACACACACATACAGAAACCACAGAGAACAAAAGACATACAAACACATGCTCACACAGACTCAACAACATATGGATATGTAATGATATGCACACGCAGTATTAACACTTATTTGGAAATGCTTGTAAATTCACAGAAGCATAAACACACTCATAGAATTTAAATGAGCCAATTACAAACTCACAGTTCAACATTTATGAGCCAGTTCACTTGACAGCTCTTCAGGGCAAATAACCCCGCCTCGTGCTTCAACAGTTTTCGAGTTCAAACAAACAGTTTGCTTTGCTTCCATGAAATTTTCAAGCACTAAGAGTGTATATTGATTTATATGCAGGTTTGATCTCCTGGCCAATGGTGGGGCATCCCTGACACTGAGTTTTGAGCGTGCTCCGTTCCTCACTCAGTACAGAACGGTGTGGGTGCCATGGAACGTCTTCTATGTGATGGACACACTGGTCATGAAGAAGGTGAGCGCTGACACCACTGTCTGTCATCACGGTTACTGAAACACCACTTTGAACTTTTTGTTGTCTTACACTGACTGATGAAGCTTTTATTGAACTTGCTACCGACATAATTACTTGATTACCTTGTTGAGCAGGATGACATGCTCAGCTGTGGTGCGGTGTTTTTCCTGATGTATACACTATCTGACTGAGGAGGTGACTAATGAACTCATTGTTTCACACTCAATGAGTTGATGCATCTGTAACTAACACACATGTTTGTGTCTGGCTTTTTTCAGGAGGAGAATGACATCCCGAGCTGTGACCTGAGTGGTTTCATCAGACCCAGTCCTGTCATTGTTGCTTCTCCTCTGTCTACGTTTTACAGAAGTTCACCTGAGGACGGCCCCATCATACCTGAAACACAGGTAAAAAATACTACAAAGGCCCATGCATGTAAAATATTGAATTATTTTGTCATGGAAAGTTATCAGAAAGTAAAAATCATTCTATAAGTAATCTATCTAAAAGTATCTTTCAATGAACTCTTGTCACCTTAGGAGCTGTAACTAACAGACACAGTGCACATATATTTTAAAGATTTTAGATTCAGTGTGACTTACAAACTCACAAATAAATGTTCATAGATCATCTTCAGATCAGAAAAAAAAGATGCACCAAAACTGTGTAAACAAATCTAGACTAGCTGTAGCCCGCAGTGGAACTCAGTGGATCCAACATTCTATATCCCCAAAGCATTATGGGAACTGTAGTTCCAAAGAGTGTGATTACCCCTAAATAGAAGTAAGACAACAATAATTATGGCAGTGACAAAATTGAAAAAAATGGCTCAGAATATCACAACCTGTGCAGATTGACACTCCTCTCTGTCCATTCATCTACATACTGTATATCTGAGCTGTGTTGTAGACCTGTGGACCTTTTTACATAAAGACTTTTAGTATTGTTAGCAAATGTGTAAAATGGGTAACACACACGTTTCAAATTCAATCAATCAAATTTTATTTGTATAGCCCAAATTCACAAAACACATTTTGCCTCTGAGGGCTTCACAATCTGTACAGGGAGTGACACCCTCTGTCCTTAGACCCTCGGTTCGAGTGAGGAAAAACTTGCCCACAAAAAACCCTTTAACAGGAAAAAAAGTGGAAGAAACCTCAGGAAGAGCCACAGAGGAGGGATCCCTCTCCCAGGACGGACAGACGTGCAATAGATGTCATGTGTACAGAACAATCAACACAAACATATTGTACAATTACAATGAATGATAAAATGACAATGAATTACAATGAATGATAGAATGATTACAGTAGCAGTGGAACCTGTGATAGAGATAGAGAGACACAGATGCACAGCAGCAGTAAATCATTAACTAACTATAAACTGTAATGGAGATCTGGTAACAATAATGACAGTAATAATATATGTAGTGGACGTCATGCAGGACCACAGCAGCAGTCACGATCCACGAGAACCTGCTGGACGAGAAAGCACAGAAACTCCGGGGAAGAAGTTTAGTTAGTAAGATGCATTAACATGCATTAATGAGACACACACATAGTACAGCACAATCCTCACATGCAAATTGAATTTGTGAGCAGCGCGAGCAGCTTATTCTGTGTGGGAGGATGCTGCACATCATAACATGTGGAGCACTTTGATGATGTGTGGTGGGTCCATGTTGATGCTGGAGTGTTCTGTTGCTTTTCTGTTAAAAGAGATGACAAGCTAAAACCAGTAGAACAAAACTCGGACATCAACTAAACTTTTACTTATTCCTCACCTACAGCATATGATTCTATGACTTTTTAAGCAAAACGGATGAACTATTGTTTTTTTCTCTGTTCATTGTATGCTGGATATCTGTTTGTAATGTGCAATTAGATCTAATAAGAATGAGCCCCTGCTCCCATACATTTAATAACCATTACTATTGGCATGATTATGAAATGATATATGTATGTATTAATAAGGAGGAATGCCACTGATTGATATTCGATTATATATGATTGATATACGGTTTGGATCCTGGACCGACAGATTGAGACAAACACACACACACACACACACACACACACACACACACACACACAGTTACCACAGCCCTCTGGAGTGGTTGTTTTTATAAGAAACTAGTGGTATATGCACACACACACACACACACACACACACACACAGCCCCACCCTGTGTCCTGCCACTGATTGCCTATAAGCCTAATAATAGTTTCTCTTGGCAGGCAACTGAGGCTCATCATGGAGGAATGTTGTAATTGCATACAGATTACACCATGTTATCTTTGTGTGGTGTGTGTGTGTGTGTGTGTGTGTGTGTGTGTGGGTGTGCGTGGGTGTACTGGTGTGTGTGTGTGTGTGTGTGTGTGTGTGTGTGTGTAAGAGAAAGGGGAGGAGAGAGAAGAAAAAGGAGGTATATTGGCTGTGTGCATGCAAGACAGATTGAGAGAGTGAAATAGTAAGAGAAGCAGAGGTAGGTGTGTGTGTGTGTGTGTGTGTGTGTGTGTGTGTGTGTGTGTGTGTGCATGCGTGTGTGCGTGCGTGCGTGCGTGGTTCTTTATCGTCACATTGTGTTAATCAGTCCACAGAGGAAATGAAACAGATGACAGAACTCCATGTCTGTTTTTATATTTTTACAACCCTGAACCAGCGCTCCGTAATTATTTTTTATTTGACAAGCATGTGTGCATGTGCCTGTCTATCTGCGATAAAGGGAAAGGGGTTGTGCATAGTGGAAAGCGTGTAATGTGTGTGTGTGCGTGTGTCTGTGTGAGTGAGAGTGTGTGTGCCTGAGTGCAGATCAAAAGCAAGCCAATGGAAAGCCGCTACTTAGCTTTTGGTGGAGCTGAGTCCATTAGAGAGGAGGGCAGTGAAAAGGGCAGTCTTAAAGGGGATGTAATGGATCTGTAATGAACACTTAATGCCTGGCTAATGAAAAGGAAATAGTGCAGTTGAAAAATATAACACTGGAACAGTCCAAATGGATCATTCCCTGAGGAGGCTTTTTTTTGTATTCGTATTCCTTCTCTTCTCAAATTCTGTACAGAGTTCTATCTAAAATAATCTAATCTCGATCTGAAATCTATTTTTTGTATTTATGAATGAATGTATTTAATTACACATTTTTTTCATTTTTTGTTGTATAAGCCTGGACTGAAGAGGTTAAATGCTGAAATCTGGGAGCAGATTCAAAAACATCTGTAGGGGTGTGAAATGAGCATTCAGGGGATCATCAACATTAAAAACACCCGTCACAGTTACTGGTTCAACTTTGATTTACTGTTCTTGTCATAGGTGTGCATTCATAATTTCTATGTCTATGTCTATGCAATTGCAGACACCAATACTGGTGTGCACTCTGTGTGTGATGTAGATAAACTGGCCCGTTTAAAATAATATCAAGACAACCAAAAGAAGGTTTCCTTTTCTGCAGACGGCCCCTCGTCCTTGATGAAGTTTGAAGATGAAATGTCTTGTTTGTTTGCTCAGTGACTTTGCCAGTCTGCTGCCATGCTGCGGCCCTCACACTCCTCCTGACAACTCTGTGCCATCCCACTGTTGACACTTGGTGTTACCACATCATCAGTGACGCTGAGACATGTTGCATGTCCTCTGCTTTATGTGGCTGCCCACTGACAGAGCTGTGATTTATTCTCACCACGTTCAGGTTCAACACAAGGACACATGCACAAACACACACCAACATAGTTAAAACACACTCAAAACAAACACACGTACACACACTTTAGCATTCACTTGCACAGGAATCTCTTCAGTCATTTCATTTCTCTTCTCTCCAACAAGCAGAGATGTCAAAGATCAGAGAAGATGATATGTTACTTGCCAGTGAACATTGAGCAAAGAGGCAGATTTCAAACTAAAAGACTCACAGTGGGTATCAAAAGGTCAAGGAGGTGTCAGCATGGTGTGTGTGCTTCTGTATGTGTATGTGTTATGATCTATATCAGGGCAGTCCTACTACTTGTCCTTCGCCTGCAGGTACACCCGATAAAATATGTACATTAACATGGCTTCCTTTAAAGATGTGCCACCTCAGATCTGGAAACAATGTTTGTTTTTGTGCTGTGGAGGAAATTTAAGTTATTGTTTTATTAGACAAATACATTTGTTAAGTCATTTCACTAATGCTTACAAATCTTATAATGTTATATACTGTATATTTTAACCACAACACTGCGTGCCAATAAGCAGGCTACTCCTGATACATATGATGTCAGATAGAAATCAGGCAGTGAAATGGTGTCAGGTCAGGTGCTGATGTGTTTTCTGTGTTATTTTATACTTCTGCAGGTTTTACAGGAGGAAACCTCGATACCAGGCAGTGATCTGAACTTGATCTACTTGAGCTCCAGAGCTGCGGGATATAAACCAGTCCTCAAAGTCACCATGACACAGTCATCAATACCATTCAACCTGATGAAGGTGAGATATATCATACGATATATTTTATTAAGTTTCCTCAAAGCCACTGTGATGTGATATCAGCAGAAAATGCTGACCATTAACAGCTTCAGTCAACCAATCAGCATCTGTGCCTCACAGGACCAGAGCCAGAAGTTATAACCATTCAGGGCTCAGCTTTTACCACTGCTCTGCTTTTCAGTCTGTTTGAGAGAACAGCATGTCTAAAAATCTGGCGGAAAAGATTTTTAAAAAATCATCCTGGAACATCATCATCGTATTTTGTATCACAACTGTCTTCATCAATCTGAAAGCACAACACAACACAATGTTGATGATGACTCATTTTCACTCCAGCCACCTAAAAAAAAAAAATGATGTCATTATTTTTGAGTAGCATAGAGAGTAGTAAAGTAAAGGACTTTGATGTAAACAGCATCATTATTTGAACTATGCTGGAGTTCGCAAAATGAATATTTAGCTGACAAATCTACCGAGCAGAAAGCCAGCAGAAGAACATTTGCCTACATTCTATGAAATATGTTGGAGAATATCTGAACTTTTCCAGCTCCACTCATTTATCCCTGAAAATTTCCTACACTGAAAAAAAAGGAAACGAAATATTACAGATCAAAGTTTATTCTCTCACATCTCGTCCTGGCACCTCTGCTCTCCTTTACTCCTCTGTTCCTCTCTCCTTTCTTCTCAACACATATTCACCTCTTGTTCCTCTTCTTCTCCACACATTTTCACCTGTCATCATCTTATTCTCTCCTTCGTTCTTTTCCTCACTTTCTCTCTTTTTCACTCAACCTTTTCTTTTCTCTTCCTCACTTCTCAAATTCAGACTGTCCTCTTCTCACCACTTCACTCCTCTCTTTTGCTCCTCATCACACATTTAGCTAGCACAGCATTAACAACATACCATGATCTCACCAGGAAAAGTAATCATTGTGAAATGTCAGCAGCCAGGTGGGGAAACTACTAGCTTTGTGAATCGGCACTTAGTTTATGAACGTAACTTGCTAAATCTAATGCTAAAATTAGCTTATATGTTTATGCATTTGCTGTGCCAGTGATACACAGTGGTACGGAATATGCCTCTGAATCGCAACCATAGCATAACATATAGCAACAGTATCAAATCAAAAAATCAAATCAAATTTTATTTGTATAGCCCAAAGTCGCAAAATACATTTTGCCTCGGAGGGCTTTACAATCTGTACAGGGAGTGACACCCTCTGTCCTTAGACCCTCGGTTCGAGTGAGGAAAAACTTGCCCACAAAAAACCCTTTTAACAGGGAAAAAAGTGGAAGAAACCTCAGGAAGAGCCACAGAGGAGGGATCCCTCTCCCAGGACGGACAGATGTGCAATAGATGTCCCGTGTACAGAACAAATCAACAGAGACATATTGTACAATTACAATGAATGATAAAATGACAATGAATTACAATGAATGATAAAATGATTACAGTAGCAGTGGAACCTGTGATAGAGATAGAGAGACACAGATGCACAGCAGCAGCAAATCATCAACTAAATTACTATAAACTGTAATGGAGATATGGTAACATTAATGACAGTAATAATATATGTAGTGGACGTCATGCAGGACCACAGCAGCAGTCACGATCCACGAGAACCTGCTGGACGAGAGAGCACAGAAACTCCAGGGAAGAAGTTTAGTTAGTAAGATGCATTATAATGTACATGTATGACAGACATGTATGTTTACAGATGGTGGTGGTGATGGTGAGAGAGAGAGAGAGAGAGAGAAAGAGAGAGAGAGAGAGAGAGAGAGAGAGAGGGTTTTCAGTAAAGGGAGATGTGACTGCATCTTCAACCAATACCGTGCCTGGCTAGGCATAACAGTAAAGTCCATCATGTTGTTCCATGGAAATTCTGATTTGAAGAATGTATTTTTGCTGACCGCGCTGCTCTGCGCCATACCTCGTGGTCTGCCCGAGGTTTCTGCCTGTTAAAAGGAAGTTTTTTCTCGCCACCATCGCCAAGTGCTTGGTCATGGTGGAACTGTTGGGTCTCTGTAAATAATATTATAAAGAGTACGGTCTAGACCTGCTCTGTATGGAAAGTGTCATGATATAACTTTTGTTATGATATGGCGCTATAGAAATAAAATTGAATTGAATTGAATTGAAAAACAAGTCTTGTCATGTGAAGGCAGTTTAAGTGTAATAGCTGCAGATTCACAAACCTGAAACAAGTCTGTCCACAATTCACTGGCTGATGCAGATGCTGTTGAATCATTATCTGTGGATGGCAGCTGAGGTTGACTCCAACTGTATGAAATTCAATAAACACGAGACAACAGTCCCCATGACACTGTTAGGGTATACCTATAGACTGTGATTGTCAAAGAACTTTTGCTGTATGCATTTGTTGATCCAGGGTGGAAATTACCCAAAGTTAAAGTTGTTTGAAAAACCTAGAAGATTCAAGTCTGGAGCTGTGGAAGCCACCCCAACCCCACCCATGGTTGCTCATAGCAGTGGAATCTGAACTACCATTTTGCGACTATTTAGTGACATATCTGGTTATTTTTCTCCAGGTTCACCTGATGGTGGCGGTAGTGGGTCGCCTTTTCCAGAAATGGTTCCCTGCCCAACCAAATCTATCCTACACCTTTATCTGGGACAAGACAGACGCCTATGGGCAACGTGTCTATGGACTATCCGAGGCAGTTGGTAAGTTTGTTGCTAATAGCAAAGCTAAGCAGTTGTGTTTGACTTTTCTTGAGACTATGAATTCTATTTTAGCCCTCCACTACATGCGCTTCTGTGTTCCTCTTGAGCATTGGTGCATGTGTTGTCAGAATTTAAGGGTATGGGTACGGTCAAATAGTCAAAAAATGACCTCCTTACCCCCCTTTCCTACCAACTTTTCCTAACGACTTTTCCTTGACCTCGATGGAAAACATCATGAGGTCAAGGAAAGATGTGAAGAAGAGGTCATAAGGAGTTAGGAGAAGACGACCGTGGTGTTCAGAAAATTAGACTGCTCTTACACTTAGACAACGTCATCATGTGACAGCGGATGTTATTGACGTGATCTGTGGTAAAACTACAAAGTTCAGAAGATGGACTACAAAACGCGGATCTGAGATACTTCTCCCCCTGCACTCTTGTTGTTTTGATGCAGGAAATATAAACGTGGACAACCCGGTGAAAAATGTGACTTCATTATCAACGTCAGAATTCAAATAATAAATGAATATTGTCCACCTGTCACAGAAGTCAAATGAAGTGTTTGTTACGCTGGTATGGTCGCTCACCCTCCTGTCCACTCATATAGAAACATATTAACAAGTTATGGCAAAGATATATGATTAATCAGCAACGGTAACTTCATGATGATCTGCAGGACGCTGGATGTCACAATTACAAACAGTTTTTACTCTGTGTGTGAACGCAGCTCCACAGTCAACAACAGAACACACTTCATGATCAAAGTTTATTATCACATCAACACGTATGTTCATATTCACACGCTCTCTCTGCTGCAGTCTGCATCACACTGTTTAAATACACTGATATTTACAGCTCTTATCGTGGCGGCTATGTTAATACTTCCGGGTCATTTCACTCAGTGAAGAACCTTCCTCAGCAAAACTGACTATTCGACCACACCCAATATGTCTGTAAGATGAAATGAAGCACAGCAGGGGAAGTACAATGTATCAGGATATAAAGTTAGGTTGGCAGCACACTCTGAACAAACCTGTTCATGGCAGAAAACTTTGAAGACAAACCAATAGAGATTGTTTCAGCTGCAAAATCTAAAAGTTGATCTAATAATGTGATGTAAGCTGGGGAGAATTCAGCCCTGATCTTTGCCGTAGTGCAAAAAGTCTACAGGTATTATATGATCAGTGCAGCTTCCATCACAGTTCTCTGATTCTGAAGTAACTAACTGATATTGTTAAGATGCGATGAACCTTTTACATGACATTTAGCTGACACTTTTATCCAAAGAAACATACAAGTGCATTCATTTATATGGATACTTACAAAGACCAATTATGCAAGTACATCCAATCAGCTGCTACAAGTGCCACAATAACAACAGAACAATAAGAGATAAAGAGGGTTTTTTCATAGACCAAGGTGCAGTCTGAACAGGTGATGTGCAGACATCCACTGAGAGATGTCCGCTAGACTTACAGAGATTATAGCTGTGGTAGGAAAAGCTGCATGAGAGAATAACAGAGCCAAGAGAAAGAGAAGGGAGACCAGAACAGAACTGTAGGGACACCTGTAGTGAGCTTATAAGATTCACACACAAATTCACTCCAAGTTACCCTGTAAGTGTGGCCTTTGAGGTGGGATGTGACCAGTGAGAAGACAGAGCCTGAGGCTCCCAGTTCTTGGGGATGGAGACGAGGATCTGGTGATTCACAGGATGATAGCAGAGGACAGGGAAGCTGCTGTGGCAATGTGGAGTTATTCTGTGACAGAAAGGAAGCCACTCTCAGTTGAGTAAAGACAGCGCACTCAAGTGCTTTGGAAAGACATTAATTCTTTACCTCAGAAGGGTTGAGTGTGAGTTTCTTCAGGAATGGGGGTCACTTTAGCTGCTTTAAGAATGTTTATAAAAGCAGAGAGATCAGAGAGGTATTGATGAGGTGGGTGAGAAAGGGAACGTGGAGAAAAGGGAGATTGAAAATTGGATTGGAAGAAAGAGCTTTTAGCTGCAGAAAGAAGGTAGAGAACTAGGAGTGATTGATAGGTAAGGACATCCTCGTGGTGCTTGGATTTTCACCATTTTTTTTCAGTTGCCCACGGGGTGGATCTGTCAGGTTGCACTGATTCAGACAAACATAGGACTAGAGGAGTCAGGTGAGCCTGACAAGAGGTGTGAGTCCAGAAAAGAAGTAGAAAGGAAAGTGGAAAGAGAGGAAAATGTCTGTGGTAGAGGGAGGAGGCATAAGTGAGACAGATAAGGCAAGAGAGGAAGACAAGGACTAACGGTTGCTGTGGACAGGGACAGACAGGGACAGGGACTGCAAGAGAAAAGCAAGATAGTAAAAAAAAAATTCAAGCAGGGGGCCATTCACAGAGATGTTTGATCGGAGGATGTTTCATTCCTCCCAGAATTCCTCAAGAGGACATGTTGGGCGGCAGAGCACAACAATGTTACCCCCAAGCCGGCCTAATTTTAGCAGTCTACACACTAACATTTGTGGATCCATTAAATCATTTACTGATACAGTTCCGGGTCTGTAATGAAGTCTGACAACAATACTGTGCACAGTGACTGTGGAAAGCAGGGATCGTCCTGTAGTGCTGACTTCTTTTTAACATACATAAAGCTGCAGACAGCCACAGTAAAGTTCAAATAGGTTGTGGAGCAAGACTTTGACAGGGAAATGGCTTGGACATAATGGGCATGCTAACCTCTCTGACACCTTTATGAGGGACAAGTCCAGCAGACATACTCCTCTGTGAGTTATTACTTATGGTAGCCTGGCTTAATGGGTTGAACATAAAGATGATTTACAGCTATGTTTTGTAACATTCTGAAATTGGTGCTCATAAGTTTTAATAAGGTAGCGTAACCATCAAGAATATTTGGAGTGTATGTCTGGCAACTGTTCAAATCAGAGCTGAGACACATATATATAGACGCTCACCTGCACCTTTCCAATGGCTTTCTTTTTTTTAGTCTGTAACTGTCTCATCCCTCATAGTGGCGTTACAGTTTTTAATTTGATCAAACGTTTTATATTAACCATGTTAACATTTGCCCAGAATCAGCCTTTTCAGCATTGTGCCAGTGTGTCTAAAACCCAAAACACTAAAGTTCACTTGAAAGTTTAAACTGGCATGTCTGAGTGTAGGTTAGTTTACAAATGAAGTCTGAAATGTGATACAGATCCAATAAAATAAACATAACAGAAAGACACGATTATTCAATCTGCTGCAGACCACAGCTGAACCCGTCCCTTCCTAAATTCCAGATTTAAGACAATTTTAGATTTTGAATTCAGGGTATTGTGGGCTGAATGATGATTGTGATTGTGAATGAAGTGGTCTTTTCTAAAGCTGTGTTTTCTCATGGAAAATGTATTCCTTTTCTTTTTCTTGGCGAAAACATTGGCTTTCTAAACACAGATGGGTGTGTTTTGGCCTAAAGGACTGGTTCTCTGAGTAGTCTCAATGTAATACAAACTGCAAACCTCTTTAACATAGAGTTTGGAGGCAGCATAAATGAATGGTCACACAAGCCCAGACAGTGATTAATAGCAGATTCTGCAGGATAGATGATCTATGTCAAGGTAGCCGTGGAAGCGTATCTGCTGTCTGTGGTCCTTGGCAGTGAACCACCAAACAAGGTACGCATTACGTCAGGCTAACTCAAACAAACGTTGGCTATTACAGCAATGAAATAGGTGACACTGAAAAATAATCATGCTGTCAAAATGACGGTGGTAGTCCTGGGTGTCTGCACATGTGGCCATATGAGAAATAAAAAGAGGACAACACATTTGTTTCAAGTCAGTATCCTGATTGATCAGCAGAGACTCGTTTTGTTTCAGCTTCAACAAATAGGTTGATTCAGGTTGATTCAGATCCAAACAATGGCTATAATAGATATTTTTATCATGGCACTGTCACTATCAAATACACAGACCCATCGCCTGAATCTGCAGCTCATTGTTTAGCTCTCCAGCCCACAACTTTACTGATTTGGTTCACTCTCTGCTCCGATAAGATCATTTTTGGCTGCAACAGACTGTTTGCACTGTGTACTACCTGCTCAGCAGCACACGGCAAACAGGTATATTAGCAACTAACTTGTGGAGCATAGTGAAGCATTCAGCAACAAAAGATACTCCCCTCAAGTGTTGGTAGAAAAAATGACTAGGGCGCAAGGGCACATTGATGAAGCAAGTGTCCCACCCTTGAAGTTACAGTGCTATTCAGAGACAGGCCTGACAAGTAGTCTGTCATTGCAAAGCGTGTGTGTGGGTGTGTGTTCCCTCAGTGAACCAGCAGTAGGAGTCAGTGGATGTTATAAAAGTGGACAGACGGAGGTTAACTTTGTGTTGTCTGTTTAATTTTGCTCTCAATCACAGAAACCTCCCAGTTTGTTCTGGTTTGAAAGAGAGAGCTGAATAACACCGTGTGTGTGTGTGTGTGTGTGTGTGTCCAATAGTGTCGGTGGGGTTTGAGTATGAGTCCTGTCTGGACCTCATCCTGTGGGAGAAGAGAACAGCCATTTTACAAGGCTACGAGCTGGACGCTTCCAATATGGGAGGATGGACGCTGGATAAACATCACATCCTGGACCTGCAAAACGGTAGGTGCTACGACACGACAACACCCTGTCCTACACTGTCGTACTGCAGCTGAATCTTAATGTCCACACGCATAATATCCATGCTACAAGATGAAACATATCTCAACATTATAAAACCTATTTTGAGTCAAGGTTTATAGGCTGAAATGTAGAAAGAAGAAGGCTATGGTCAACAGAGCAAATGGAAAGGGATTTATTAGGAGTGTGTGTTGTGTGCGTGTGTGTGTGTGTGTGTGTGTGTGTGTGTGTGTGTTTGTGCGTGTGTGCATGTGTGAGAGAGTGTTCCTTGTAGGCCTCTTAGATTTGTTTCAGCTTCACAGTGCTGTTTTATGTTTCTCTTTCACACACATGCACAGTTTGGATTTCTTGTCTCATACTAAATGAGACTAAACGTACAACAAAACACAACAGCCACCTCAAACATAAATATAGAAACAAACACCGTGGGGGAGGTCGGTGCTCTGAGTGTTGTACATTAAGTGTTGTACATTAAGTCAGTAAGACCTGACTTAATGTACAACCCTGATTCCCAAAAGTTCTGACGCTCCTCCCAGAGGACGTAATCAATCCATCCATCCATCAGGGTCACGGTGAGGCTGGAGCCCATCCAGCTATTCATCTGCCAGTCTCTTGTCACTGTCCCTAATGTTTCAAATTCAGAATGAGTTCATCAGTTTAAGCATGAAATATCTTGTCTTTGTACTTAATTAATTTGCATGCAGGACAAAAGGGATTTCAAGTTGTTGCATTCTGTTTTTATTTACACAGCGTCCCAACTTTTATTGGAATCATGTTGTACATGTACGCAATATACAGTAACATTAACCAAAATAATTTAACAATCTACTTTATCTTTACCAAAATATTTGAGTCTGATATTAACCACCAAAATAAATGCATGGTAAATGGACTGTACTTATATAGCACCTTTCTAGTCTTCCGACCACTCAAAGCACTTTACACTACATATCTCATTCACCCATTCACACACATTCATACACTGATGGCATTGGCTGCCATGCAAGGTGCCAACTGCTCATCAGTTTGAGGAGCTAACCATTCACACACATTCACACAATGGCACAGCCTTCAGGAGCAATTTGGGGTTCAGTATCTTGCCCAAGGACACTTCAACATGGAGGGGATTGAACCGCCGATCATCTGATTGGTGGACGACCCGCTCTACCTCCGAACCACAGCCGCCCTGTGGTGTCACTTTTGTCATAGAGAAGTAAACCACACCACCCCATGACACATACTGTACATGGAGCGAACATTATCTTAAATTATATTAAGTTTTACTGACAAAACTATTAAACAGAGCCAAGTAGAACTGACAGTAACTTTATCACAGCTGTTTCTTCATCATTCACTGTTCTACAAATAAAAAATCAAGAAGTGAAGACATGAAGACGTTGATGAGCCTTTCTTGAGTTGATTTGATTCCAGCTCAGCATTTTCTTCCTGATTGTGTGTGTGCCCCTCCTGCTCTATAAAGGCTGTATGACAGTGATCAGTAGTATATATATATTGATTGACTATATTTGAAGATAGAAAAGAAAAATACTTGCACTCACAGCCCATCTTTCAAGAACTGGCTTGTGTAAGAATAGATAAATATTTAAAAAATGCATTTTGCAGCTTTAAAGGCACTTTGACTTTATAAACTCTCCTCCCCCTCCTCCCTCCCCCCTCCCTCGCTTCCTTGCTGTCCTCTATCTGTCACCCCATCCATCACATTGCTATTCATCCCTCTCTCCCTGCAGTCCTCTTGGGCTTTCAACACCTTGTCACCCGATTCAGTGTGTGTGTGTGTGTGTGTGTGCGTTTTAAAATGCAGGTGTGATTTTCTGTTTATATGCGTACTGGTCTCTGTGGGTGTGATTTTGTGTCTTGAAGGGACAGTACTGCAACACACTGTGTGTTTGTCCTTTTGAGACTGCGCGCGTGTGTGTGTGTGTGTGTGTGTGTGTGTGTGTGTGTGTGTGAGAGAGAGAGAGAGAGAGAGAGAGAGAGAGAGAGAGACCATCAAACACTTCAGCTGTGTTTCCTTCGTAGTTTGTCTTGTAGCTTCACTAATGATGTGTTCGATTTGGAAATGTCTGCATGTAAACATACAGTGAGCATTGACTTCCAACAGTCTTCAGGGATTTCATTGTTTCTTGTTCTGTGTTTCAGGTCTTCACAGAGAAGATCACTGATAGTTTCAGATTCAAATCTGAGTTTAGTCTCAGATCTGTAGATAGAAATATGAGGCAGCCGTCCAGCTTTTAGTTGTAGATGCGCTGGTCCTGGCTATCAGACTGTAACGTGACACGTGGTCACGCAGTATATTGTTACATCTACAGCACTGACACACATGCCCACTGCATATTACTATGACTAAGCTGTGACTGCTTAGTTAAAATAGTCACACAAACAGAGGCTCTGGTCTCAGTCTCTGAGCTTTCGGATCATTTTTTGTCTGGATCTGACAAATGAAGGCCTGAAGCATGCAAGTGTGTGAAACAAAACTGTATGCAGTTTCTATGAGCAAAACAAAAGATTACAGCTTCACTTTCTATCCATGTTCTTTCTCTACTCACAGATATATAATATTAGCCCTCAATAACCCCTGAAATACACTGCACGCGGAACAGCTCCGGAATGGCTCCGCTCCGAAACGACAGCGTACTCCGCCATCCGCCAACTCACACATGATCTGTTTGTGATGCACACTGGTGCGGCTCCGCTGGACACCGAGTGTCGCGAGAACGCACGAGATCTCGCGAATTCACGCATAATCGCGCGATGTTGCCAGCTGTAGTCTCTTACCATCCACTCCCATTGCTCCTGCAATGGCATTCCACGCTGCATCTTTTTTGTTGGTGTCCTTATAAAAAGGATGTGAGGTGTCATAAATGGTAGGTTGATTATGGACCTTGAGAATCAACTTCTCCTCATCCATGGTGTCGACGGGGTGAAAAGACGCCTGAAAACCTCTGACCTGTTGACTTCAGGTCGGCCCCGCCCATTATGACGTGTTCTTGTAATGAAACTCGATCCGCAGTGAACACGGAGTATTTTATTTTGAAAATCAACCGGGGTTTTATTTTGTATTTTGTAGCCGATTTCCTTCCCCGCACAATCTGCTCTGTGCTGAATTTATGTCCCGTGCTCCGGCGTCCGGGAAAAATAGAAGCTCTGCATATGTGTTGCGGAGGGCTGCCGGGCGGCGGAGCCGTTCCGCGTGCAGTGTATTTTAGGGGTAAGAGTCATAAATAAAGCAAACGATCAAAAGACACTTCTGTGGAGCTGATTCTATCAAAGGTTCAATGTGTAGGAAGAGGCATCTAGCAAAATCCTTATCCTGAGCCAGTGTTTGGTTGGTCTGTAGTAACTACGTCTGGGCTACTGTAGAATAAAATATGGGAATAAAAATGTAGCTATAAAAGATTCATTTTAACAAAAGCAATTCAATTCAATTCAATTCAATTCAATTTTATTTCTATAGCGCCATATCATAACAAAAGTTATCTCATGACACTTTTCATGCAGAGCAGGTCTAGACCGTACTCTTTATAATATTATTTACAGAGACCAACAGTTCCACCATGAGCAAGCACTTGGCACAAAGATATATATTATTTTCACACTAATGAAAACAGAATTATGAAGATCATATTCCATCCCTGCTATTCTTAAACCCCCAAATCTAACAAACCGGACTTTATTTATTATTTTGTTCTCTGTTTTTGGATTTACATTAATGCTTCACATAACATGTAGTAACCAGACATTCTTTGAAACTGCTCCTTTTTCTGGATGATTTGAAAAAAATCAAAGCATCATACATGGAAATATGAATTCCTTTGTGTCTCCTTATATAAATAATCAAAGTAAAGTCAGTCTGTAGTTTGGACTATACAGTAATTCTGTACATTGTCATATTTAATGAAATCTGACTGACAGAAAATAATATAAACGGCAGTATATCTCACATCGACATTTACTGTTGGAATGAGAAAGCATGTCTTTGTTTTATGAGCTGCTTCTTATTGAGCTACATAAACTAATAACATTTCTTTTCAAATCATTTTTTTACATTTTGTAGGAGCACTACCATTTTTATGAAATTACACAAGAAAATTACAGACAAGAGATCCACATTACACAAGAAAACAACAACATGACACAACACACAATACACACAGGTCTGATTCAGGTCAGTATGTTTCTTTATTAATATATGATTTCCATTAGGCATACTTTGACCTTTTTGTTTGACAACACTGACTTTTAAACTCTCAATAAACTCAATTTTTCTTTGCTACTGGGAACAAATCATCTGAAAACCATGTCATGTATTTTATAATGTGGATATTCTATATTTACTCTTGAAACAAGAGGTACCAGAAGAAATATAACAAAAGACAGAACAAACTTAGATGAACAGGATTTAATTAAAGATTAGGAAAACAGGAAATACATGAAGAGAGAACGAGTGGACTAAAGGAGACACACTGGATTTGTGTGCAGAAGCCTTGTTCACACCTTTACCACAGACACAAACACACAGACCGACACACACACCTGGCGTTGTGTGATCTGTGAGCACTGAGTAGTGAGCACTGCTGAACAACTCTGATAAGACTGGATGAAAGAGTGAGAGTGTGTGTGGAGGGGTTTCAGGGGCAGTTGAGGCTCGGCTTCCTTGTGCATGCATTGTGAGGTTATTTTCTGTGTGTGTGTGTGTGTGTGTGTGTGTGTGTGTGTGTGAGATTTCCATTCAAGTGCACGTTTTGAAGCCACTGTTTGTCTGCATATTCCCACAGTATGTGTGCAGAGAGTGAGACTGGGAGTGTGTAGTGTATAAGCTGCCCAGTAAAGCATTACACTTTATTCTTCAGACACTGAGCAGCTCAGCCACAGTTGGGGTGTTTTAGAAAAGTGTTGCTTTTTCCCAAACTACACCTGTGAGTAAGCTCAAAAGTACACCTGCTCCTTCCAGTCCAGTTCCAGTTTTCAATTTACACTTACACTTTACAGGTTTTTAGTATTTATTGTGTATTATTTAACAACAAATGTAATACATCATTATAATTCATTACTGAATTAGCTGCAATTATAGGTAACAATAAAACAAATCAATACATACCCACGATGCTAACCATAAGATGTATGCAGATGTTGCTGGATCAGCTCAGATGAACTAGACTCATTCACTTCCAGATTACTGGTCACATGACTCTTCCCGCTACTGACATCCTGTAGTTCTCAAAGTGACCACCAGGAGACATGACAACTCTGTCAAAACAGAGCAAACTGTTGACAATGAATTTTGATTATTTTATTTAATCAACTGCTCGGCTTGGAAAATGGTTGTTTTCCATCAGCTGTATCCAGAAAATTCAGCAGCATTCTACTGTTAACTGGTAACATAATAGATGAATCTGCAGTAAAAAATAAGAGTAACAAAAATCAGAACAGGCTTTTATGTAGATTCATTCCAGTGTACGATATGAAATGAGATAAGTGCTAAGACGTGATAATAAATAATGACACGGTCAACAGAAAATCATCTTTATTTAATCATCATATTTAAACATCCAGAGCGAGAGAAAAGTGCCAAATCAAATTTTGCACTTTGCAAAGACTAGCATTGTCCAGTTTAAGGCAATATATGCAATACGTGATCACAAATAGACATTGTCTTTTACAAAATGCAGCGTTTCAGTAATTTCAGTACAATATTTAGAAAAATATGTATTTAATAAAAACAATATTGAACAATTTGAAGACACAAATGATGCAAATAAACCAAACTTTACAAATTTAT
Organism: Argyrosomus regius; assembly: GCA_946959425.1. NCBI lineage: Eukaryota > Metazoa > Chordata > Actinopteri > Sciaenidae > Argyrosomus > Argyrosomus regius. Next base: position 32,690,523 of record OX336883.1, read on the forward strand.
TTAAAACCAAAGTATTTACTGTTTACAACTGAACAAAAACAATCTTGAACAATTTGAAAACACTAATGATACAAATAAACAAAACATTAAATTAAAACAACTTTTTACAGCTTAATATATAGAGCAAGTGTGATGAAGTATCGGGTCACAACAAGACTATATATTTTCACCTTAATTATTAAAAAACTATACAACTTTATTATTTACTGGAAAACTTTTATTTACCTATTATTGGTGTGTGGTGTTATAGGGAGGGGAGAGGGTTTGAGATGATATTCATGGGGTATCATACTGTATGCCACATTGTTTGCTGATTTTTTTTATTTTTTATTATAACCCCCTCCACCAGACCTTCCCGGCGCATGCCTCAAATAATCTGCGACAATAGCATTTATGCTACTGTCAGTTGCGGACTTGTCCCAGCATTTGATAGCATCTGTAATACAAAATCAATAACACTGTCAGACTTTGAAAACTTTAATTCTAGGACAGTAAAAAACATTAATAACAATGTTGTAATTACCTAAGACAGCTGCATGCACAGCTGTTGGCTGAAAGGCCATCTTTACCCCTGTCCCCCTCATGTTCATTCCAGCCGTTATGCTGTTGGTGAACAATCTGAAATAGAAGAAAGACAAACAATATCAAACACAGAACAAGAGGAAATAACTGGGAAAATTATGGTGAAGCTGAGTTTTCATGTAGCATTGTTTTTATTCAGTTTGTATATTGAACATCGGAATTTCATGAATTATCAAGGGTTTAAAGTTTTCTGCCACTGTCTCAGAATTCCTGCGCACTCATTTTAGATTGGAAAACATGTCATTGTCTACAATAGTGGTTTTCAAATTGGGGGCCACCAGGGGAGCATCAGCAAATTGTAGGAAAAATGAGTTGAAATGCTGAAATTAATAAATACTCTTTTTGAATCAACTATATCATATATCCTATGTATAATATTTATAAGTAAAATAGAATTGATAGTAATATGAAACATATCAAAATTGACTTTGCTCTGCCCATCCCCAACTGACTGCAAGTCAAAACACGATCAAATAAATTGTCAGTGTTGACCTGCACTAGTCTGCGTCTTCCAGGATATTCATTTTTACTGAAAATATCAGTCATCTGTCTCAGTCAGCTATCTACCACTATCTTAACCTCCCAACACATTTCAGGTTAAGAAATGTTCCGTGCTTAAATCGGATCATTTGTACATACCGATCCAAAACCTTATGGACACAGTCGATCAAGGACTTCCCTCCTACACTGGCCAGATAGGAAATCTGTGTATATCAATGTATAAAGTCAGTTGATGTTGTTCCTTTAAGAGACAACGTCAACAATATTCAAATTATTTACAATTCTTCTGGGTCCACAAAGAATGAAGCGTGTGATGATAAATGGCAATACCAATTGGTCCTTAAAGGTAGGGTTGGACTCCACTTTCTCTTCAAACACCAAAAACTCCCTGAAGGAGTCCATCCTATTATGGGATATCCTTTGGCCCCGAAGCTCCTTCAGGATGTCCTCAATTTCCAGGAGCTTCTTGAAGACTTTACGTTGAAATTCTGAAAAGAAAATGCATCTTATTACAACTAAAATTTGTGTCTTACCGTATTTCCTCAATTAATAGCCGGGTCTCAACTCTGCCGCCTGGAACAAACTGACAAGGATATGATCAGAAACTCTCTCAACATTTGTGGACGGTCTGTCAAGACTGACTGGAGTGAAGCTCACCTCATTCCCTGCTTCAGAGAGGGACAACCTTGCACTGTCAGGCGGTCTCTGCTCGGACCGCAGCACACGCTGTGAAAATGCTCTGATTGACCTGAATGGGAGCGAAGCACTACGGCATGCACAACAGAGACAGAGACCCAGGACCGACCGCGCAGCGAGGAGAACAGCATGTGAGAAAGATAAAGAAGAGCTACTGAACGATGAGCTTAGTCGCTAATGTGTAAAAAGAAACAGAGGGATTTAAAGATGAGAAGGCCTAACTCAAATAAAAGCCTGCCTCCAATAAAGGCCGGGTATACTGGGCAGTTATGTAAATAAAGGCCCTGGCTACTATTTGAGGAAATACGGTAATTCAATATTTTAGTTGTTAGCACTAGACAATGTGGTTAAGAATTTTGATGCTGCATATTTTTTTGGCTTACCTGCTGTCTTCTTCGGCGACTTTGTGGCAGAACCAAGGGAATAGGTTGGTGGCCTCTGGCTCCCCCTCTTGCTTGGTGATGTCCTCCCAGGCAAGCCAACAGCTGCCTTCTTCCTTGGTGATGTCAACAAGGAAGTGGCTGGCTGCTGGCTTAACCGTTTCCTTGGGGATCTCCTCACTATAGTATAAGCACAATGTGGATCCAGGCATTTTTACATTAATTGATTTTGGTTATAATGAGCCAGATCCAATCCTTTGTTTCCCATCCACTATGACACAGGTGTTTTCTCACTAAACTTTAATGCAGAGCTATGCAATGAGTGCAGCAGTCATTAATTCTCCAGCTGTCTTTCCTACACTCTACTGAGCACTGTGTGTAAAAGCATGGACAGAGCCCCCCCCTCCCAGAAATACAACATACTTGATAAAAGACAGAAGTTACGAGACTGATTATTCTTGTTATCTGCCTAATTTATGTTCACTTGTATTATTTCAGCTTATTATGACAGTCTTGCATTTTGCAAAAAAGCTATGGTGCATACAGGAGTGGAGAACCAATATACTCGCTTGTAAATGATACAGTAATGACGCTATAATCAGAAACAACCAAACTATCAAAGACCCGGTGTCTTCTTTAGCACTAGTTCTGTGGGGTTCTTTTTCTTTACTGGATTTATGACACTATTCACAAACACTACTAAACTAACAATGAGTTTACCTGCGGTCTTCTTTGTTGCTGTCCCCTTGGGTACCTTCTTCAAATTCGAGGCTCCAGCTTTTGAGGTGTCTGGACAGACAGAAGTCTCATCAAACAGGAAACATTTTTTGTCATCAACCATAACTTTTTCTGGCAATAGAAATAACTTTAACATTATGGTATAGGACCAATTGTATACACTGTTTTGTAACTGACTAAAAGGTTACCTTTCTTTTGAGCCAAGGGTGGGTCATCACCAGATGAGCTCGTCGTGCCAACTATAGAGAAAGTGTCAATTTTCATTAATGGATTTTATTTTATTTCAATGTAAGGATTATTGTTGTAACATGAACCAGACCCTCATTAACTGCAAAAGAGTTTACCTGCGGCCTTCTTTGGTGCCTTCAGATCTGGGATTAACATAATCATAGATTACAGCTAATAATGTCATGGCATTAGGACAACTGTAGGCAACAAACAATCACAACATGGTGAGTTACTCTTCTTATTAGAGAAAAATCTTAAATCCTGATTATCTTAGAAACTGGATTTGTCATCAGGGTCAATCTGGGGTGTGGGATGAATTTTTTTGGGCTGTGGTGGGAAAGCAGTCAATTTTCCTTTCAAAAAAGTAAAACAATGCTACAGTCAGCTGAAGCGCTGTACAACATCAAATGCAGCACCATATACACAATGTACACAATGAACTTAATTTTCACCCCTCTTTTTCCACATTCCTCCTCTTTTAGATCTAGGGAACACAACCATTGAATATATTACATTCATTTATAATGCAATCAAATTATGCAAAAACGTGCAGCCCACATTAACATATTCAATAAGTCATACTCACCGTACTCATAGTCTGGGTCCTTTTTTGGAAACTTAGTTCTCTTTCCTGCTGTGACATATTCCATGTTTTTATTTATACTGCAAGTACAATTCAAAATAAAATGAGAAGAACCATGTGTATTTGAGTGCATAAATACCTGAACCTTGTTCTTTTTGCATCATCTGTAAAGAAAGTTGAGTAGAGAGACATTAATTAACACAGTGCACCAAATTTAACCATTCATGTTACAGTCAAAGTACAGTCATGTTCACACATGCACATTCATGTGTTAATTGTCACCCAGGATGTCAGAGAATTAGTGAAGGCCTCCTGAATTTGACAGTTACAAACACTTGTTTAACTGTCAATTTTCATTGTCGACCTCCTCCAAGTGGTTAAAGGGTTAGTAGGAAAACAAGTTAGTGTAATTATGTTACTATATTAGTTATTATTTGTTATTACTATATCTTGGTACCAGCAGTATATGTTGGAATATTTGAATTATGTATTATCTTACTTTTAGTGTTGCTTCATTGTTCCATCATATGGAGAAGGGGGAAGACAGCATAGCCCTCCAAATGTGGAAGACAGACACACTTCCGGTAAAGGTCATCTTTGTGAAATAACTGTCTTGTCAAAACGCTGTGTTTTATGTATGCAACATTGATTATCTATCTTGGAGTTGCGCGGTCTTTTAAACAGGTCCTCTGCACTGTCCTGTAAAATGAGGTCCACAACCACTGTGCCTTCTGGTCTGTTTTGTCGGACAAAGACAAAGTCCTCGTTCTTCAGGAGGAAACAGAAATTCGGTGGTTTTGCTGAAACAAAGTGACCTTTGTGTTTGGGGCACAGTATGTCACTCTGAACATGCTGTATTTCGGCCACTCTCTTGGTTATCTGTGCAATTGGGTTGCAGCGCTTCCTGACCATTTTCTTCAGGCTCCGGAGGTGGTTTTCAAAGGGGAAGCAGGAGATGTCATTTAATGAACTACCAAAATATGCAGCATCGTCTGCCACATGCCTCAACCAATGTACAGTGTACACGGGGAAGTCGTTGCTGTACAGCTCTGCACTGTTCCTGACAAAGTGCTCCATAAGCTCCTTGGCATAGGGAATGTAGGTCTGTCTCTTTGAATTGTCAGACTCCAGGAGAATGGAAGTGGCTACGGAGAGAGCCAAAAAATGCTCATAGTAAGCATCTTCAACTACATCCTTGAGAACAACAGACCCAGTGTAGAGAATGAACTGCCGTAGCTCTGTTGCCTTCTATCGGTCGAGCTCCTTGAGAGAACGTGGCTGTCTGGCAAACTCAGCTGGCATGGCACCCTGCAGCATTATCAGTCTTTCAGATATCTGCTCTCTCGCTCTCGGTCTAGTGCATAGTCTCGGTTCAAGGTGCATATAATCCAACAGAAACTGTTGAGTACAGAGCAGTGTTAATTTTGTCACCCATTTTTCAATTTAGTCTTAGTCTTAGTCTTGTGTCAACGTTCATTCTTAGTCTTAGTCACTTTTAGTCTTTCACAAATCATTTTTGTTAGTCATATTTTAGTCGACTAAAAGTCTCAAAATTTTAGTCTAGTTTTAGTCAAACGTGAACACATGGTATTTTAGTCCAGTTTTAGTCAAAACATTTGAGTCTTTTTCTATTTATTTCAGGAATATTTTTTTGGTTTATTAATTCCAGTTCACTTGTGTTCCAAAGCTAACATATTGATTAAATGTCTTGATTGAATTGAATTGAATGAATTCATCTTCAATGCAACTTTGCTAAGTGTCTTGTCTGTTGTTTCAATACACACTTAATATGCACTTGATTTCTTTTTTTATATTTATTAGAGACATTATATATATTGGCTACTTGCATGGATGCTAGCTGCTAGGATTAGCTTACCAATGCATTCAGATGCGTGCCAGACCAGTTAGCTTACCTTAATATTTGGGTGGCTGAGGTTGATGTGCCTTTTCAGGTTGGTGGTATTTTTACCAGCAATTTTTTTGCCGCACATATTCCCATCCGTCATTACGAGGCATTGTGACTTTTTCTCTTCTTCTGAATAATTGAAATGGGACCACACGTCCAGTCTCCTTTTCCTCCCAAGCATGATTACGCTGTCCCTGCATGCTGTTTGTTTTCAAGCCACAGGTGCGCAGCAAGAGGATATCAAACGTGTGGCCGTGACGTTGCCTACAGTAAAAGAACTGCTGGCACAAACACATGACAGCAGGACTGGATGTTGCTTTTTTTCTTATATAGTAGACGAAAACAAGGAGGACGTTTTTGTTTATTTTTTATTTCTTGCATGACATTTTCGTCTCGTTTTTATTCGTCAACAAAAACGCACATTGGCACATTTTTCGTCACTGTTTTTAGAACATTGTATCGTCTCGTCATCGTCTCGTCTTAGTCAAGGGAAAAAGGCTCGTTGACGAACATATTTCGTCTCGTCTCGTCTGACGAAATTAACACTGGTACAGAGTATGCCAGCACCGAATAAAGGAGATGGGCTTTGTTGGTGCTCTGGGTACTGAAGCTGACTGAAAACGAGATCAGTTCTAGATTCATGAGTGGCAGTGGACAGGAATGTTTGTTTGTTACTTGACCTTACTGCTTTTTCCACACAACACTCACAGCCCTCAATAGCATTGTGGCTCTTTATGTTTTTGAGGAAGGCCCTGGCAGGTGCATCCCACACAAATCCCCTCAAGATGAATCTGTGCATTGTACCGCCATACATAATGCCATTGGTGTGCAGGTGCTTCAGCCCTGCAACCAAGTCTAGCAGATATTCTGCAACAGGCTTTGGCTTTCCTGTACCACAATACAGTCCAACTAGAAATGGTTGGGAGTCATGGAATTTGGCAAGTATTGGCCACAATTCTGTTCTGCTAGACTTGAAAAGCGGAGTCCCATCTTGATAAAAAAATCTCCTATGCATTCAGGGCATACAGACAGATAGCGGGTAACTCCTTATTCCACTCCGTAATAAATGTACTGGCCATTGCATTTGTCCTTTACTTCAACTTGACATGGGGTAGCAAGAAGTGTACGCTTATCTTTGGGAAGGTTATGCCCATGCCCTCTAAGAATGCCAAGGAGTGAATTCATGGCATGATCGGTTGGCCTTGTTTCTACAGCCCACTTTGCCAGCTCTTGGTCTAACGTTGGCAGTTCCACTTCTGGAGCAGCACCTGCACCAAGAAGTTCTGGTTCAGAGTCACTTGAGTAAACGTGCTCGTTGAAGCCATAGTCATGAACAATGTCATCATCAGACTCCTCAATTGGATTAACAACATTAGCTGTGGTACCACCCACTTCTGCAGCACTAGGTGAGGTGTCGCTTGTTGGTATGTTGCTCTCACTAGTGGTAGCTTCCTCTGGTGCTTTATCACCCTCTCCTGATGTGTCACTGTGTAATGCATCAATGTCATCATCTGCCTCAACCAAAAATCTGAGCTGCTTGTTAGAATGTTTCCAGTCACGGTTATAATTGGAATCCATTGAAAATGTTATGATGACCTACCTCTTTGTTGTCTTTTGTGATCCTGCAAGAAAAAAAACAACAACACAGATGTTATTAAAACAAAGAAATAGTATATTCAAACTCTTATTGCAAGAGCTCCACAGTTTGGTTTTAATATACAATTTAAATGATTAGGAAACAAATTATTTTATTTTGATTTAATTTGGATTTGATTAAACAATATATTGTAATTGATAATTTAATGATGTATTCCAAACTGCTAGGGCTTTTAAATCTTTATTTTAAGTATGGATTATGATTTTCTTCATTTTAAGTTATATTGTATGTATTTTTAATTTTGTGTGGACCCCAAGAAGAGTAGCTGTCGCCTATGGTAACAGCTAATGGGGATCCGAATAAACTAAACTAAACATGTTAGGAAGTTAACTGGTCATAACACCTTCTCTAATATTTATTAGAGCTGTGAAAAAAACACATTTCTTATCCAAACTAAGATTCAATTTTAAACATGATAACAGTTTACCTTCGCCCAATACTCATTTACATTACACCGTTATCATCATTATTATTTCATCCTCCCTATGTTAAACTGAGTGCGCTGAAATGCTGCTAGCAACTAGCACTTGTACTGGTCTCGGACTTGTACTGGTCCGGACTTGTACTGGTCCGTCCGTGCGCAAGTAATTGGTTGTGATAGGGTCATATTCTGGGCCTGATCGGACTAGTTGTGATTTGACGTGATCACAACCCAATCAGGCTCTCTCGGACATGTCCGGGTCCGTCCGTGTTTGCTGGGACTCCCTGTGCCAATTACCAGAAGTGTTTGCGTGTGTGTTCGTGAGTGTGTGTGTGTGTGTGTGTGTGTGTGTGTGTGTGTGTGTGTGTGTGTGTGTGTGTGAGCCCTGACATACAGTCAGTAAGCTGTTGCTTGGCCACTGTTAGGTCATGTTTGGCTGACCACACCTGACAGTTGGCTCCAGTCTGCTCTTATCAGCATCTGCTCAGATGATTCACCTTGTTGAAGCAGTCAGTGACAGTGAGCAGTCTGAATCAGTCATTTCACCATTTTATACATTTTTTCTTCTCCTCCTCTTCACGTGCAGCTGTTTGTCCTGACTGACTTAATTCTCTGTGAACTGTGCATTGTAAGAAGGAGTGACACAAAGACAACGGCTGCCTCTCTGGGCAGAGGGGCGTTTATATTGCTTATAATGGAATAATATCAGTACAGCAACTTTGCATGAGCACGTCCACACACACACACACACACACACACACACACACACACACACACACACACACACACACACACACACATTCTTAATTATTTGTCCATTCACATTAAACCAGTTCACAGGCATGAAAATGGCTGGCTGGTGTGTGTTGTATTTCTGGTCTAGACCGTACTCTTTATAATATTATTTACAGAGACCCAACAGTTCCACCATGGGATAGACAGATAAATAGAGAGCGATAGAGAGCGATAGAGAGACAGATGCACAGCAGCAGCAAATCATTAACTAACTATAAACTGTAATGGAGATATGGTAACAATAATGACAGTAATAATATATGTAGTGGACGTCGTGCAGGACCACAGCAGCAGCCACGATCCATGAGAACCTGCTGGACGAGAGAGCACAGAAACTCCGGGCACATTAACATGCATTAATGAGACATGGATGAGACAAATAAAAAAAATAAAAAAAAACTTTTCATCAATCTGACTTTGTTGGTGCCAGATTTTTGAGATCAGATCAGTGTGTCTGGGCCCTGAGTAGATGTGGTAAGAATGCAAGAATCTAGGTTTTTAGAATGAGAGTTTTAAAATCAAGGTCAAATGCATGCACAATGACACACACACACACACACACACACACACACACACACAGAAAGCCGTGTGAGAAAGCCTTACTGGCCTCTCTTTTAACACAGCAGGAGAATTCAATGTTCCTCTTTCTTCAACACTGCTTTGCTCTCTCTCTCTCTCTCTCTCTCTCTCTCTCTCCACATCACCACACACACACACACACACACACACACACACACACACAGACTTTTTTCCTATTAGGCAAGTAGTTGGTTGCCTGTGTAGACCGCAGCACAGCATGGGTGGAACCCTGCTGGTTTGGCCTCTGTTGATCAATCAACACCTCCTAATGGAGGGAGAGATGAAAGAGGGAGAAGAGGAGGATAGAGGGAAGGCCAAAGAGAGGGATATAGAGATAGCTGGATGGGAAGGGAACTGACACTGACTGGGGATTTAAGGACCAGTAGCAGTATGTCATGCAGGGAATGAATAACTTATATTTTGACTACATTTACTGTAGAAAGTTAGAGGAATGGAAAAAAGAAAAGAGTTTGTCTCCTGACTTCAAACCATGTAACCATGTTACATTAAATATGAGACAAGTGATGAGTGATGCATAAATCATAACAGAATGTCTGTTCTTTCTGAGATATAATGTAGTATTTAGTGACTCTTACAGATCACTGTGGTTGTCCTGTTCCAAATGGCCAAACCTCAAAGGTGGGTCAGAGGTGGGACTAAAAGCCTGCTGTCGTAGCCTCCTCCTGGCTGCATCACACTGCTGCGTTAATGTCTCCTGTCTGACTTTTGCATGTGTTTGTGGTACACTCTGGACAGTCTGTCCTTGAAGACATTCATGATTAATTAAAAAAGAATTTGAGAGTGACGTTCAGACACTAGCCAGGTTTCTATCCAAATGTACGCACCTGTCACCTAAAAGTTCCATTGAATCTGCAAAACAAAATGCTAATTAAAATGCACTTCTGCCCATTAGCACTATATTCATTAAGATAAACAACTAGTGGCGCCAGTTCTCCAGACGGTTGTCATTAAGAATTGCAGAAGAAGAAGAAGCAGCAGTCACACCTCAAACGAAAAAACGTTATGGACATGGCACAGATAGATAGATAGATAGATAGATAGATAGATAGATAGATAGATAGATAGATAGATAGATAGATAGATAGATAGATAGAGCGCAATGCATGCTGGTTTCCAAGATGGCGTCAGAGTTTGAATAATTCAGCTCACCACAGGAGGTTCCTCTTTGATGTCTCACTTTGAAGAACGAGTGCATCCCTCTCTTTTTCTCTCTTCATCTTCTCTCTTCTCATCACTCATTTACATTAGCCTTGTCACTTGTCGTCAGTCAGCCCACACCTCTTTGTCCTCCGCTTAGCTCTCTCTCTCTCTCTCTCTCTCTCTCTCTCTCTCTCTCTCTCTCTCTCTCTCTCTCTCTCTCTCTCTTTCTCTCTTTTTCTTTGAATGATTATGCATAGTTTGTTCATTATTAAGTGTAGTAATAAAGTAATATTGCGCTGTATTAATGAGTAAAAATTAGCTTCAATACAACACATAAACAAAGAAGAACATAGTTCAACATAGTATTGGGTTGGGTGTGACAAGTTAATCTTCTAGTTAAGTTGAATCTAATAAACATGGATGTGTTGACAGCATGTGTCATATTTGGGTGATTGTGTAATGACAGCTGTGTCTAATGCTTTCAATCACATCACAGACGTGCTCTTTATATCTTTCTCTCATCTTGTCATATCCTGTCCACCAGGTATACTGTACAAGGGCAACGGTGAGAACATTTTCATTTCCCAGCAGCCCCCTGTCATCAGCAGCATTATGGGTAAGTACAGATTCAAAAAAGAATTGAACTTCTAAGACCGGCACATTTGTGATCGGTGTTGTCGTGTCATTGCATGATGGTTATTTTGTCTTGCTCTAATGATTTAAGTGTGAGAACTGGGAATCTAGCATGACCCTGAGAAAATAGCTTGTGGGGCTGTGTGCTAGCTGTTCTCTAAGAACTACAAAACTACAAAACTATATGAACCATTATTACCAAATATTATTCACTCACAGAATTTAAGATTCGATCAGCACTTTTTTTGTAAGACAGTATCTAGTGGCCATCAGTTTGGGTCTCCCAGTGTGGAATGTCCATCTCCCAATGTGCTGTAGTCCTTGTCAACAATAAATGACACATTTTGTCAGTGCCCACATCTTTTTGCCTGCCGGTGTTGAGCTTTGTTTTTTGGGTGTAATGGATTTGGAGGTTCATGTTAGAAGTGTCCCTACAGGGAAGTGAACCCTGAATCTTTACAGTTTTGGACAGTATACCTGTCCCACATGTTTAAGTCTTCCTCTGAGGACTCAACAACCTGGCCTGAAAAAAAGTCATATGGAATGAGCTCTCAGCTTGAGTAAGTTTTGTGGAAAGAGCAGAAACCAAATGTTGCAGTCAGTAAAAATGCATTTCAACATCCTCTATTAGGAAATGGACGTCGCCGCAGCATCTCCTGCCCAAGCTGTAATGGGCAGGCGGAAGGCAACAAGCTGCTGGCGCCTCTGGCTCTGGCCTGTGGAGCAGATGGCAGCGTCTTCGTTGGAGACTTCAACTACATCAGGAGGATCTTCCCCTCTGGGAATGTTACCAGTGTCATGGAGCTGAGGTAAGAGGGGAGGGAGGGAGGATGGCTACTGCTGCAGCCAGATCTGGGATTTCAACCTAATCTAGAGAATACATCTCCTAGTGTCACACAGATAAAGATGTCACTCAGAGAACTCTTGATCCATTCTAGAGTAATGCTTTGCCAAAACTATTTAATCTATGTCCCCCAGGTCATCATAAAACAAACATATGACATAAACATTTGTAAAAATAAACTGATTTGTGAGTGCTTGGTTTTTAATTAAAATGTACCATCCAAATTCATCTTCTGCCTCAGCTTTTCTGGGCATCCTTCCTGCACTCAACTGTTCAACTCTTGGAGGACTTTGAAGCAGTGCTTGAAAACATAAAGGAAGAGACGGATAGATGTATGGCCAGATTGGACGCTTTGCCACTACAGTAATTAACATTCAAGCACTTACTCTTTAGCCAAAGCGCTAAAAGATACAAGAGCACTCTGAATTTAGAAGGAAAAATCTGCATTAGTGCTCTGAATATAGCACCATGCTTCTGGCACACTCCCGAGGACTCATGTCTCAAAAACTCCTCATCTAACAGCCGTCTGAAATCTTTTTCCTACTGACTTCTGTTCATGATTCAAATTCTGAATTGTGACTTAATCTTCTAACTGTTCCCTTTTTATCTTCCAGTAAATTATTCTGCTGATTTTAGTCATAATACTTATCAGAGACCAGTCTGTCTACTAACTCATGTTTCTTCTCTGTTTTCTTTCCTTTGTTTGCACTCTATTAAAGAAACAAAGATTTCAGACATAGGTAAGAGTGACTAATCCTGTTCAACCTTTAACCTTCTTTTCATTCCACTGTCAGTTGTGCTACTCGTGCACCAGATTCTAGTTTGCACATTTGTTCAGTCTCTCTTTCCTTTTTTTCTTTCAAAACAATCACTGGTGCTCATTCCTGGTAGCTTTCAGACCTGAGTAGGGTTGCAAAATTCTGCTAATTTTCAAAGTTGGAAACTTTTCATGGGAATTATGGGAATTTAGGGGAATAAACAGGAATAAACTGTGAATTTACAAAATTGAAGGTTTGACCTTAACAGGGAACTTAAATATAGTTGGGTAAAATATATTTTAACATAATCTTGACTAAAACAACTAGATTTCATGCAGGTCTACTTGAATATCTGCTATTCCTCAGCCCCATGTACATAGCACACTGCTTACTGCAGGGCTATTGAGGCCACACCCCCTACCTACACAGGTGATTTCTGTACCTGGACCACACTTTAGAGCCCAGAGCACACAGAGACTATTGAAGACACACTTTTGAGCTTGTGGACTGCATAATGTTCAATAAAATAATTCAAACTTGATAAAGTTCTACTTACAAATAAATCTGTTGAAATGTTTTTTAACTGTTTTATTTTGCATGTCTGCTTATGACAAAACAAAATGTTTAGATATATGTTTGGATATGTTACAGTTTGTTTAAATTACCCCCAATTTCCAGTTAATTCACATAAATTCCCATAAATTTCCATAATTACCATGGAGTTTCCGATTTGGAATATTTCCAAAATTCTGAAATTCTCTGGTTTTAAATTAATCAAATGATATGTCATATATATTTTATCATATGATATATGATATATGATAAAACATAACTGAGAGGCTGTTGGGTTTTTCCATTTTAGAAGAATTCTTGTTAATTAAACATCATAAAGGTTGCAATCATGTAATTCAATCCTCTCTTGACATATTTGGCATCCACCAAATATGTCAATCAAAGAATATCTGACAGAGACAGAAATCATTGTCCCAATCACATTTCAAAATAACTAGGGAAGTGTTCTGCAAACTAAATAAATAATCTTATGCAAAGGATATTGATGCTTTAGCTGAGCGAATAAAGATTCCATGGGTGTATTGTCGGGCAGTCCAAGTAATTATAACTTTGGTATCTGTCATGATCAAATTTCACTCACCAAAGTAATTGATAAAATCTGGAAACATGGAATTATCCATTTACTGGCTAATCAGTAATGTTGCAATATGACTCTCAATAAGGAGGAATGAGGCCTGATGCTTCTTTGTCTTCCTCAGTCTCATTCTCTTTCCTGCTCTAGTCTTGGTTGTTTACACAAAATCGAGTTCTCTGCTCTTTTGTTGTCAGCTCAGATGAACGACACAGTGATCATTTTTAGCAGCCCCTAGCAAGGAGACCAAGCAAGGAGAGATGTGGGGAAGGGTGGTGGATGGGTGGGTGCTGATCATGGGTACTGGTTTTCCTTATTTCTCTCTGATTTATATTCCAGTCTCTTTATCCACCCCTCTCCCAGTGACACCCTCATTGTCCTTTTCATATTCTTTCAAGTTGAGTCATAGTTCATAGAAAGAGTACCAACAGGCAAAAAACAACAATATATTTATATATATATACAATCTTGTACATACCAAAGATATTACCATTTTATAGAATTGAACATGCATTGTTATAGATTAAAATACCTGCAAGTATATAACAGAGTTCAACTTGTTCACCAGCTAGTTGCTAGCTTGGTCTGTGTGCTGTTTGGTGCTGAGCAGGTTAGTGCACAGAGGCTTTATGAGATATTGATACTGGTTGTGGCTGGAGATGAGTTGATAAGAGTGCAGGTTCTGGCTGAAAACCAAAACAAGGAGCTAAAAGAGGCTCAGTGACAGGGCTGTGCAGAGCAGTTCAGTGATCATCACTACATGCTTTCATATATTTGATGATCATGAATGGATGGAATGATACATATCATTTTTGATCCCCTCCTTTAATTTAACTCCAACAACAAGGAAGAGCTTGAAGCCGAGGCAGCCAGACGGACACTTAGTTATTTATACAAGTAAAATATAAATTTGGTTCACAAACTAGTGTGATCCCTTTCCATTCCTTTGGCTGCTTAGTCTGGTGGAAAATTCAATCTCAAGTTTGTCAAAGTACTCTGATGTTAACAGGCAATTTAGTGATGGCGTCTCCTGCTGCTCGCTGCCACCTAATGGGCACTGTCCAAACAAACAACAAGATAAATTCTTCTACGTCCATTGCAGAGGAAACATCAGACTTTTCTCAACTTTTCCTAGTGAATAATACCATAAAACTCCATGACAGGGTGAATTCAGTGAACCCCCTCTGCTTCCCCATCACTCTTGTCTTTGGTAATGTCGAACATTTTCTTGATGTTGATTCCTCTGCTGTGAGAATAAAAGCACTTGCACTGCCATTTCCTTTAGTTATGTGGTCTCCTCTTTGCCAGGTACAACACTCATGTTGTTATACAGCAGCCCTCAGCGTGAACAGTGCTGTTTTTTTAAAATAACATATCTTTCCAGAATGAACACATTATGCTTTTATCACTAACCTAATTTTGGGACCAGATTAATATAATATGTAACATGGGCTTAGCGTGCCCAAGCTGGCATACTTGTCATGGGTTGCAACCCCCCAGTAAGTGCCCCAAAATCAGCATCTGTTGACCGCCTCTCAAACAGAGAAGCTTGGGTGGATGGTTGATCGTCTCCTATCCTGAACCACCTGGTAATTAACAAAGTACATTTTTGACGAACCTAACTTAAACCTGATCCATGTTACTGTATACCGTAATTTTCGGACTATAAGCCGCTACTTTTTTCACACGCTTTGAACCCTGCGGCCTATACAACGGTGCAGCTAATTTATAGATTTTTACTGTCGTGTTGGTGCAGTGTTTTATTTTCTAACCATGCAGGCATGTTCATCCCGTGTTGATGCCGTGTTGGTGCAGTGTTTTATTTTCTAACCATGCAGGCATGTTCATCCCGTGTTGATGCCGTGTTGGTGCAGTGTTTTATTTTCTAACTATGCAGGCATGTTCATCCCGTGTTGATGCCATGTTGATGGTGTGTTGGTGCCGTACTGCCGATTTTCAGGCACAGTTTGAAAAAAAGCGTGTCTTAAATTAAAACTAAAAAAAAAATCTTCCGTGTACCGTCTTTCTGTGTACATATCTCATGTTACAACATGAAAACCTGCGGCTTATATTGCGGCCTATATATGTACAAAATGTATTTTCTTTTAAAATTTAGCTGGTGCGGCTTATATTCAGGTGCGCTCAATAGTCCGAAAATTACAGTATATAAGCTGCCATAAGGCTGCCATGTGGGTAAATCCTGTGTTTAATTTGGTTTTCTGAAGTCAGTGAAGATGCATCTATCATCACATTCAGTGTTCCATCCTTCTCTACAACGCAATGCTCACCCTGTGATTCAGGCTGAAACATTAGGAACTGCAGCTCTGTCTCATCTCATCCTTTTCTCTTTCGTCCCTTCTGAAAATGAAGCTCAGCCCAGTTAGTTTTCTTCTGTATCTCCTCACACGCGTACAGAGCAGCACCATACCTGGAGCTTCTTTGCCACTGGCAAGACACAATGATTGGATTTCATTTTTTTGACTCGTCCAAATTTAGTTTTAAATTAAATGTAACTTTTTAATTAAAACACAATTTCCTCTCAGGTAGAGGAGTTGTGTCACTGAGTGTTTTTCTACCTTCTGTATTTCCTTCATGTTTACTTATTCACACCAGCTTGACTCTAAGTTCCTCATTTAAGACATTTTTTTTTGTCTTAACAGCCACACTGTTCTTCCTGCTTTAATCCCTTCTTTTCCTTATTCTTCATTTATTTCCTTCCATTTTTTTTCATTCCTTCCCTTCAGTGAGTCATTTATTTCCTGTCTGTCTTCCTTTTCCTCTCTGCTCTGCATCCTCACTAAACAGTTATATTTAAAAAAAATATATATTTTTTTATTTTTCTATTATTGTGTTGCGTATGTTTTTTCCTTATTGTTGTTGTGTGTAAATGGAGACGGCAAAATTAGAATTTCAATCAAGTGCCAACCATGTCAAGTTCATCCTCCGGCTGTTTAACTGAACACACACACGTCTTAAATTAGCTTTGCCATCAAAAACATCTTCACAAGTTGTTTTGTTGGCTCATGGGAAAATAAAAGTGAACCTCATTAAATGTTTAAAATCTGAGGATGAAAATGATAAAAGAGGAGGCAGAATTGTCAGGATGTCATTGTGTTTAATTAACAGGATGGCTCTTGCAGACAGGTGGAAGCAGACACTGTGTTCACGCTAAATTCTGACAGAAATGATTCACTGAATTTAATTAAGTTCTTCCATCTTCCAGTGCTGTTTTTGCATTTGTTTTTAATGTGCACAATGCGTGATGCCATGCATTCTGTCTGTACTGCTGCCTATCCTGAATCTTGAAAGTGTTTCAGTCTTAAATGGATCTCTCTGCCCAAATAAAGGTTCAATGAAAACAAAAGGGCATATCAGCACGTCTGGGCCTCACGAGTATAGAAAACGCTGTCTCACACACACATAGTTTTTCCTATTTTTAGGTGTCTTAATTAACATCCTGTGATCATCTGCTGATTATCACCACCACCCAGACTTATGGCCAGAGGCGCGCGTGTGTGTGTGTGTGTGATGGATTTTCCATTCTTACATGACAGTGTGGCAGGCATCATTAAGAGTGTGTCACAGAGAAGTGATGGCCCATCACCCATCTCTGTTCAGCTGTTCAGACTGACAGACAGACAAACCTGCTGTCAGTACTCACACAGTCACACACACACACACACACACACACACACACACACACACTCACACAGCATAACAGCACTCTTACTTTCTCGCTGATGATTTATCGTCCCTACACTTAATTCTAGACAAAATAATCCAAAATATATACACTGAAATAGCAACACACAATCACCCAGCATTCCCTCTCCGTCTCGTGTCATACACAAACACACACAAACACACACACCAACCACCCGCTACTCCACTGGCAGTAAATTAACACCAGTTTCATCAACCCTCCTTTTATTCATTACTTCTTCATTATCATCAGCAAGTCTCCTTTATTTCCACATCATCTTCGTTGTAAGCTTTTAACCCACTGGTAAAACTGCTAAGCCTTAGACTTGATTTAGTGTTTGTGTGTTTCAAACTAGGTGTTACCCTTTAAATGTTGAAGTCAGTGATATCAGAGGTGCTGACATTATTAAATATGCACAATGATGACGATGTCATTTCTTCTTGTTTCTCCCCTTTTGTCTGCCACCACTCTCCACAGCAACAATCCTGCTCACCGTTACTATCTAGCCACCGACCCAGTAACAGGGCAGCTTTATGTGTCGGACACTAACTCACGCCGAATCTACCGACCCAAGATGCTCAGCGGTGCCCGTGACCTCATCAGTAAGAATGCCCTTGTTTTTCTCAGTAAGACAGCATGAAGTCAGTGTTTCATAAACTAATATTAATATATTTATTATTAATATTTAATGTATTGTATTCACATTTATGCATTATAAGTGAAATTCTATAAGTGACAGAAGAGACTCTTGCAATAAATACATGGTGTGCGCGCGCGTGTGTGTGTGTGTGTGTGTGTGTGTGTGTGTGTGTGTGTGTGTGTGTGTGTTCAGGTAATGGAGAAGTAGTGGCTGGTACAGGTGAGCAGTGTCCTCCATTTGATGAAGCTCGATGTGGAGATGGAAGAAAAGCTACAGAGGCACAGCTACTGGGACCTAAAGGTGCACACATAAACATACACACATACACACACAAGATAAATACAAGTAGGTGGTTATTATTATTAAAACTGACCTTTGAAGTTGAAGTAAATCATTTATCAATGACCACACGGCATCAAACATTAGACATATACCATCATCACATAAGACACAACTAAACAGATGACCACCAGACAAAAATTCAGTATTTGCAGTACCGTGCTGGTGCATCTGTCGGGGTCAGTGAGGAGTGTTCAAAGATCAGAGACCTGTAGCGCCTCCCAGAGGGCATCAAATGGAAGAGAGACACGTCGGACATATTTTGCTTTGATAGTGCGTTTGTGCTACAGTGATTCAAAGTGATGGGAGGGGGGGTGATCATCTCGGGTGATTTACTGTCTGTCCATACTGCCATACCAAACTGTTATGGATGAGGTGAGTGTGCTTTCACTCAGGGCTGTGTAAAAGTGAAGGAGGAGGCTTCGTTTTACTTTGAATTTTTTCGAACTGTCTTTGGAAAAACAGTCTTGGCTGGGCTTTTTTGGTAATATGCTCTGTATTGATGTTCCATTTGAGTGTGTTGCTGATGTGTGTGCCAAGAAATTTGAATGAGTCCGTGATGGTTATGGGTTCTCTTGAGACGTGTCTGAAAGTGGGTGGTAGATTTCAGACACGAAATAATGATTTACTATTGAGTGGCTGCTGAATTTGAACATTTATCTGTCAGTGGCTGGTAGATGTTCACATTTTAAAACATTCATTTCCCACTCTGTTTACCAGTATTATGTAGCAAATCAATCTTTCACAAGCATTTGTACAAGTGGTGAAATACTGTTTAGTCATTAGCATTATGAAAACAAGTGATTGTCATTATGTTTACCTGTACAGAGTATAGTATTGCTGGATAAATATTTATTTTTCAGTCTTTCATCGGGTGTATCTCTCATAATCAACATTTCCAGCTGTTAACTGCTGACATTTTTCCAAGTTGTTTGTACATGACATGCTCCAACGGTTTTGTCGTGGGGAATACCAGCCTGTATTTAGTCTTTACAACTTATCAAAATTGTTATTGTAGATAAATGGTTTATGATGTCAAAGTACACGATGCAAACAGTTGAATTTGTGATATATTAGTATGTCCAGTGATGAACAATCAGATCACCTCTTTCCATGCCCTTTAAAATCAGTGCACCCTGACAGAGAACAGAGAACAATAAGTGTCCCTAAAGGGAAACTGGTGCAGGAGGCACAGAATCCCCACAAGCCAGCATACAGCACCTGAAATGAAATAAGCTGGGGAGGAGGTGACGCATTTGGTTACCATGCTGCTCCTGTGAGGAGAACAGAAGTGAACAGAAAGTGACAGTAAACCACAGGGACACTTTAACTATGGGAGGACAGCTTCCACTGTAGTGTGTGCAGAGGTTCTGGGTAGACTTTTTCACATTGCAGCAACATGTGTCCATTTGCATGAGGGAAGTATCAAATGGAGTTGGCCAATATATCATTTACAGAACTGGTTCAGAAGCTTTCATAATAGATGTGAGAGTAGTAGCTCTGACTTAATGCACTGAACGTTTTTCATCAAGCTCAGTAAATGACAGAGAAAAGCAAATGAAGCCTTCAGCATGTCAGCAGCTAGTTGAGCCACAATTGAGTTCAGCTTTATTTATATAGCTCCAAATCATAACAAAAGTTATCTCATGACACTTTCCATACAGAGCAGGTCTAGACCGTACTCTTTATAATATTATTTACAGAGACCAACAATTCCACCATGAGCAAGTACTTATTACCATCAAGATATTCAAGCATGGGAGAGTGAACATATTTAAAATGAATACACCATGTTGTGTCATGTCTCCATATGTTTCTATACCATGTTCAGAATCTTTTCTTTGCTCCTCTATACAATACTTTTTTTATCACCTCTCACATCTTCATTCATATAGTATATTCATCTTGGCTGACTCTGTGGCTCTATATATGTTCTTATTCATCCCCCCACAAGGGGGACTGCCTCTCTTGTATTTTCTTTTTGGAATCGGGGAGTTGATGTATTAATAATCGACAGAATGGTAGTGTTGAGCTGTGTGTGTTCTTTGTGTGTCTGTTCCCTACAGGGATTGCAGTTGACAGAAATGGTTTGATCTACTTTGTGGACGGCACTATGATCAGGAAAGTGGATCGGAATGGAATCATTTCCACAGTGCTGGGCAGCAATGACCTGACTTCTGCACGACCTTTGACCTGTGATACTAGCATGCACATAAGACAGGTAACATGCAAAGAGTGCCTAAATATGCCACATCCACCATGACGGTCTAATACTTGACACTTGCTGTGTGTGTGCTTGTGTGTGTTTTCTGGGCAGCATCATTAGGAGAATTTCTTGCCGAGTTGTTGAAGTTGTCTGAACTCTGACCACGTGTCCTTCTCTGCAGAGTTTAGCTCAGTTTGACTTCTAGCTGACCTCGAGTTGACCTCCTGAGTTGACTCGTGGAAACAGTGAACTGGCAGCCCACACACTGTCAGGTTTCACAGCTTGTTCCATGAATTCATGTTGTTCTATTTTTTGACAGTGCAGTCAGTGTAATATATATGTGAATATATTATACAGGATGAACAGTATCTGTACTGCTCCCTGCAGATTATCACTTCATCATGTCATCGTTGGGTTTAAACCATGTAATTCAGTAGACCAGCACTGTGTTTCTATACTAACTTTACAGGTTTATATATTTCCATGTGAATACAAATACAGTGTAGAAGATGTTTCGTGGAAACAGTGTATATATTTTGTTTTTAAACCATCTGTGGACATTGAACCACTACACACACTGTATATCAGTATTTAAATCAGTGGTATCAGAGAGCAAAATGCAGTCTGGTTTAATGAGACTATAGCAAGTCAGAGTAGTGTGTGAAGCCAAACTCTCTCTCCTCTATCCAGGTTCGATTAGAATGGCCCACAGATTTGGCCATCAATCCCATGGATAACTCCATCTACGTCCTGGACAACAACGTTGTGCTGCAGATCACTGAAAATCGACAGGTATTCTTTACACCCACACTGACGGCATTTCCTGCAGCATGGGCTGCTCTTGGATTCATTTCAATTCATGAAACAGCTTCATCTCTCTTTGACAACAATTACAAGGTATTGCTTAATGATTAAGTAATATCCATGTCTGTGTGTGTGTGTGTGTGTGTGTGCGTGTGTGTGCGTGTGTGTGTGTGTGTGTGTGTGTTCAGGTGCGTATTGTGGCAGGTCGTCCCATGCACTGTCAGGTGCCCGGTATAGAATATACTCTGGGGAAGAGAGCAGTTCAGACCATGTTAGAGGGAGCCACAGCCATAGCCTTGTCCTACAGTGGAGTCCTGTACATCGCAGAGACAGATGAGAAGAAAATCCACCGCATTCGACAGGTAATCTTAAAGCATACCACACATTCAGGTGCAGTCATTTCCTCATCATAAGATGAACAATTATTGCAACTTTGAATGTCCAAGGCAGTAGTAGTAGTGATCAGGATTCAGGATCAGGATTCGAGTTGACAGTCCATCATTAGCAGTGCTGAGATGTACCTGTTCCACCCTCAGGTTTAAGAAAAGGCATTGCCTGACAATCAACCTGTGTCTCTGTATCATTTATTTGATCTTATTGTAGTCTCAGAGGTCAGATTTGAACCCCAGATGCAGGCACAGTACTCATGATGTAATAGCAGGTTGATTTTCAGATGTCTTTTTCTTCTTCTTCATCCCACTAGGTGTCAACTGATGGAGAAATTACCCATCTAGCTGGAGCACCATCTGACTGTGACTGCAAGGTAATACACCACGCATACTCCATATATACATTACATGGTTTAACACTGAGGAGTCACATCCAGCTTTTAGTTCTGTATATTAATTCATCTTGATTTCCGTCACAAAACAGCTGTTTTGTCCATCAGCTCACCAAACCCACTTCATTTCAAAATCAGTGTGTAGCAGTCAAGTAATAACAAGGTTTGACAGTGTATTAATAATCGAGTAGAATAAAAAGCACGTTTTTTTTTTTTCCTGTTGACTTTTTGGTGGTGCCCAAATCTCCTCTCTCTTCTCCATACCATATACCAAGTTGAATTATTCATGCTGTGTTGTTTTCTACCTCTGTCTTTGTTTGCTACTTCTTCCTCTCACACTCCCTCCCTCCGTCCTGCAGAACGATGCCAACTGTGACTGCTATCAAACAGGAGATGGCTATGCTAAAGACGCACGGCTTAACTGTCCTTCCTCTTTGGTGGTGTCTCCGGATGGGACACTGTATGTGGCTGATCTGGGAAACATCCGGATACGAGCCATACGACGTAACCAACCACCAACTGGTATGCATACAGTATACAGTACAGACACACACACACACACACACACACACACACACACGGGTAATGTTGCTCCTCGTGTCTTTCTGTATTTAGGGGGATTATTTTTGTCACTATTTTTGTCATTATTTGTCACAGTGTTATGTTGTCTGCTGCAATTTCAAATGCAGACCATGAAGAATGTGGACCACGTGTTTGGGCTAGAAAGGATGCTGTACACTAACCACTGATGGTGCATTTGCAGTTGTGTATTTTGCATTAAAACAGCGGTCACACAGCATGCACTCACTACACTGATTGAAGGGGTTAACAGCTACTACAGCAGTATACTACTGACCAAATCGTGCATGGTCTCCAAGAAGCCCCACATATATTCCATACACATTATAGACAGTGATCAAACAAAGTTCTTCTGCATACAGCACGGTTAATTGTTAAGGGTGCTGGGAAGACAGAGTTTAATGAAGGACTGAAATAATAAATAATAATAGAAAATCTAAAAAATTTGTTTCACAAGTCTCTCTCTGACTGACTGTGTGTCTTCAGGCTCCCTGGCGTCAGGTCCAAGCTCGTATGAAGTGGCCTCTCCAGCTTCTCAGGAGCTCTATGTGTTTGATGCAAATGGGACTCACCAATTCACCATGTCTCTGGTCACTGGAGACTATAAATACAACTTCAGCTACAGGTTGGTGTGGATGTGGAATGAATCCATTTGCTTTTGGAGTGTCATATTTGAAGATGACTGTAAGCTCTTGCAAATTTTCACTTTGTCACTTCCTTCCCTCCATTCCTTCACTCAGCAATGAGGAGGATGTAACGGCAGTGACAGACAGCAGCGGGAACACCCTGCGTATCCGTAGAGATACCAACAGGATGCCTGTACGCGTGGTCGCCCCTGACAATCAGGTGAGACAAGTCTTTTGCCATGCTGCACAGCTCAACTTGACAGAACGAACTTTCATATGCAGACAACGGTTAACAAGAGGTTCCACCATTTTGTGATTTTGGAAGCAAGAAAGATGCTAAGACACTGTACTGTACAACCCAGACTATTTATCAACACGGATTGATTAGTGATGTGAGGATCAAGTTAAAGTCACAGGCACTGTGGTTAATATGCACATCTGATTCAGATTAATAGGGACAGGTTGCAGGTGGGTGAAATAGGGCGAAGCGTCTCCTTATTAAGAGATGCAGTCCATATTTGGGTGTTTCTACATCTGTGCCCAGTTGTGAAATTTTGGTTTTCAGCTAAAATTATTCACATGATGCTTGATAAATATATACACAGTGTATATACATATCTTCACATCAAAATAACTAGTAAATAATATGATTGAATAAAATCTATGAAGCTTTTTATGGGTCTAAACACCACCAATAAACTTTTGTTCATGTCCTGCGGCTGTGGTCTCGACGCTGAGATATGTGAAATGAGCTGATTCAATTCAAATGTGACATCATTTCAAATAAAATGTTAGTTCACGCCTTTTTTGTTTACTCATCTCATCTAAATGTCCTGTCCAACACTTCTGACTTCTTACTGCAACACTGAACAAAATACCACAGTTTTCAACACCTAACAACATAGCTTCTATGGAAACAGAAGTTAGTTGTGCTGTTCAGAGATCAGCCGTATGTGCTGCTCATGTGACTGAAAGCACTCTTTCTAATCATTAAAGTCCATCGTTACAGAAAACACTCATACAGCAATAAAACACACAATAACCAGTACTGATGGAGTGAAATGTTCATGCAGGTGCTGCTCTCTGAAGTGGAGAGGATGTGATGTGATGTGGTGATTTATGCGTGCACTCCATGTCATACTGATATTATTCCTGATCCCTGCAGAATGTTTGTAACCCTGTTTGTTTGTGTCTCTGCATGTGTGTAGGTCATCTGGCTGACCATCGGGACAAATGGAGGTCTGAAGACTCTCACGGCTCAGGGTCAGGAACTGGTCTTGTTTAGTTACCATGGCAACAGTGGCCTGCTGGCTACCAAGAGCATCCAAATAGGCTGGACTACCTTCTATGAGTGAGCAGTTTGACTATGTTTCTATCTTTGTACATGTCTGTACTGTTTTCTTTCAATAGCATTAACCAAGTTAAATTCTCTCAGCTCTAGCTTCATCTGTTCTGATCTGCAGGTCTGTATAAGATATCAAGCTGAGCTGACAAAGTTGTCATTTCATTAGTTTTTATGTCTAGACAAAGGTTTTTGTGCGAGCAGTGGACAGGAGACATGAAATAATTGAAAAGTTACTTTAATGACCGAGCAGAATTTTACTGAATTTAAAATGTACTTCCTCCAATTACAATAATTAGTTTCGCTCTCTGTCTCTGGGGAGATCCACTTAAAATTTTACCTTTTCTGAAATTGCTATTTCTCAGCCCGATGTAAGAAACCCGCCACAGCTGTGTGTGTGTGTGTGTGTGTGTGTGTGTGTGTGTGTATGTATGTGTATGTAAGAATATTTAGTATTTTTTTTACACAGGTGTCTATAATGCAATTTAGAGTAATGCCGACTAATGTGCCTTTATTCGACCCTCACTGCATCCTTCCCTTGTAGCTATGACAGCGAGGGCCGTCTGACTAATGTGACCTTCCCTACCGGTGTGGTGACCAATCTCCACGGCGACATGTCGTCAGGGGCTGTTGCTGTGGACATTGAGACGTCAGGGAGGGATGAGGATGTTTCCATAACAACCAACTTGTCATCAATAGACTCGTTCTACACTCTGGTGCAGGGTAAGGCACTTACATGTGTGTGTGTGTGTGTGTGTGTGTGCGAGAGAGAGAGAGAGAGAGAGTCTGTAAGTGAGTGTGTTTTGTCACTCCATTTATTTACATACTGGACAATATTGTCCCAGTAGAAACGAGGGCTGTGTGTTCTCTATTCAACATTTTTCTTTAATGGAAAACCGTGCCTGGTTTCTATTTAAATCACTGACAGGCGGCTGTGATTCACATGGAAATTAGTCACTGTGGAAAAAGCCCACCTTGTATTCAAGGAGCAATCATCATCTCAACCAATTCTTCCTCACACTGAAGATACATACAGCTGTGTACTGTCTCCAGAGAAAGCAGAGAAAATAGGATTAGCTGATAGAAAGTTGTGCAGTGTTTTGAACAAAGGACACATTTTCTGGAACAGTTAGACATGTGGCTGTAATGTCACAAACCACGACGCAGTGACTGAAAATGTCAGACCAATCTCCAGAGTGTGTTTTGATGCAGAATCATTAACTACTGACAAACACAAAGAAAGAAATGTACACAAACTGGGTTTTATTTAAATTTTCTTTTCGGTTTCCAAACCTGAGTGCTCATGAGGACACTGAGCAGTCCTTCTCTTCTAATCCTAATACAAGCATTAGAAAGGGCCTTGTTTTTATTGATTCTGTGGACTGGAGCTTTGATATAAACCAAAAGTGCCTGAAGCTCTTTCCTAACAAGCGCACTTGTTTTTAAAATGTGTTTTAAATTCTTAAATGTAGATAAATGTAGACCAATGTAGACCTGTCAACATCCTGACACTATTTCACAATAAAAGCAATCTTCAAGTCTCTTCCCTTTTACTTTGAAAAGCAGTATGAGGCAGTAAAGTAAATCACAGCAGCACCTTGTGTTACAGTTGATAATGAAAGCTGTAAAGTGGATTTAAAATGTTCTATCTCCATTTTAAACCTTTTAAGAACTGATCTGAGATGAGGAAGTGGCTTATGGATTTATCTGTCAAAGCATCCCCTATGATAACTCTAGATTTGGGGGGGACTGCAAAAGGAAAGAAAAAATGCTAGCTTCACTATCCTCATCATCCTTCATGTGAGATGTTGGGCCTAAACAGCGAGGGAACACAATAATTTAGCACTGATGCCCTTGTTAAAACTGAACTAATGAGCCAGTTGAAGCAAGGCCTCGAGTGGCCGGCAGTGATTTGTTTCAGAACGAGCTACATGTGCCCGGAGTGTGAAGGAAAACAGAGTCAGATCTCTCTCACAGCAGAGCAGTATTGATTGGAATGTAATAAGTTATTCAAAGCCATCGACAAGTGTAGCATTCCTCTCCATCAATTCATGTACATTATTTATCATTTCACCTCCTCCCTATCATCTAAACCACACACATTGTGCCAGTGTGAAAGTGGTCTCGGTAATGTGAAATTACATTGGGTGTAAGTGCAGGCCAGAAATTGTAAACAAGCTAATATAGTTACTTTATTTTGTCATTCTGATTATGCTGCAGGGCTCCACAATGATGCTCTACAAGGACAAATGCAGTGAATGTACATTCCAGTTATAATGGGCTGTCTCTCCACATTCATAATATATTGTACAAACCTTTCCTGTGTGCTGGAAAATTGATGTGTGTGGATGCTAGGTGGGAGAATCAGCTCCACCCAGTAGATCCTCAGCACATGCAGTCCCCATAAAATAAAAAGACAATGGTCGCTGTTACATTCGCCACAGATCTTTGTGATTAATTATTTGACCTTGAAGACTTTAGCCAACCAAAGCTATATTTTTTCCACCCGTGTTTATGGAAAATCTCATTTTATTAAAAAAAAAAGGATCCTGGTGAAACAAAATCAAACTGTAAAATGTGATTTAGAAGACCATCCCTGTGTACTGTGTAGTAAAATGTGTAACAAAAGAAGACACAACATTCTGTCAGTGTGTTGAATCGTTCATAACTGTGGCATCAAATGTGTCAGTGTTTTCCTGTGCCCTTGATTATTGTGAAAGGTTTCCTTTCTACTAACTACTTTGGTTCGTTGTTAAAAGAAAATCAGTCAAAGGGGAATCATTTAAGTAAAAGTGTCTCATATCTCTCTCTTACACACACACACACACACACACACACACATGGCCATTAGCCCTGTGAGAGGTCAAAGGGAATGTAATTAAAAGAGCCTGTGGATGTTAATACCATTAGCAGGTTCAAACACTGCCCACAGAAATGAATTGTACCGTTTTCTCTCTGTATATTTATCCCTTTATCTCCCTCACTCCTGTACTTTCTTGCTCTTTCCTTCGCCTCCTCCTTCCTTACTTCAGTTCAGTATTAACACAGTGTGTTTGAATCAATGCATTGACATTTGTCATATTGAACACTACTGTCTTTTTGTCTTTCTCTTGTATAGATCAGCTTCGTAACAGCTACCAGGTGGGTAATGACCATTCACTGAGGGTCATCTATGCCAATGGGATGGACACACACTACCAAACAGAGCCTCATATACTAGCAGGTATGCAGCTTTGAGCACCCTGATTATATAATGTGGACTAATCTGTTAGCTCCACTGAATGTATGCAGATTTATGCTCTTTACTCTTTATTTGTACAAATATTATTGTACTTTTTGTGAATAATATTGAACATTGATAACATATGACTACCATAGACTGTATGAAACATGGACGTAGTATCCAGGTGGTAACTGTGACATTACCCACAAATGGGAAAGAGGTGGAGCATTGGTGGAGCTAATGCAGACTGAATGAAGCCTGGTTTGCTCAAACAAGCCACCTATGATGGCACCCACCTGTCAATCAAAATGTTCACGCTCTTAATTCTGCATAACTTTAAGCCTTAATATCATTTGAACAGGTGAGTTCTATAAAAAATCACCCTCAGTACAGTTGTCATGAACGGGGAAATTAGCTATAGAGACCAAAACTGTTTTTATGGGGCGGCTGTGGCTTGGAGGTAGAGTGGGTCGTCCACTAATCAGATGATCGGCGGTTCGATCCCCTCCAGTCTGCATGTCGAAGTGTCCTTGGGCAAGATACTGAACCCCAAATAGCTCCCGAGGGCTGTGCCATCGGTGTGTGAATGTGTATGAATGGTTAGCTCCTCAAACTGATGAGCAGTTGGCACCTTGCATGGCAGCCAATGCCATCAGTGTATGAATGTGTGTGAATGGGTGAATGAGATATGTACTGTAAAGCGCTTTGAGTGGTCGGAAGACTAGAAAGGCGCTATATAAGTACAGTCCATTCACCATTCACAGTCCATTTACCAGGCTGTACACATGTTTATTTCTGCTGTGAAGTTGGACATTTGAACATGGGGACTTATGGAGACAGACTCACTTCTGGAGTTAGCCTCAAGTGGACGTTTGAAGAACTGCAGTTTTTGGCACTTCCACGTTGACATCATCGTTTGTTGATGATACAATTGTGGTGGGCCTGATCACTGAATACAATAAAGAAATCTATCTAAAAAGAAAACTAAACAAAACTAAGGAGATGATAGTGGACTTTGGGAAGAAGCAGGGAAGGAATTGCAGATAACCTTCAAATTCTGAGGAATTTCTACTCCTGTACCACCGAGCACTGAAACAGCACTGAACCAGACCATGAGGCCCTGTAAAAACTAGCAATTCAGCTTGAACTTAAGCAAAATAATTCCATTATGGATTAGTTGAAATCAAAAAGAACCTGTTAAATGGCTTAATTTGTTTTTATACTGCAGTATGTGTAAAGCACTGGGCTACAGTGGTGGTACGTGGTGAATGCTTATGCTTATATAATGATGGGCTTGTCTGTGAGAAGAAGTATAGTGGGATGTCATTGTCATGTGGTT
Organism: Argyrosomus regius; assembly: GCA_946959425.1. Lineage (NCBI taxonomy): Eukaryota > Metazoa > Chordata > Actinopteri > Sciaenidae > Argyrosomus > Argyrosomus regius. The sequence continues at coordinate 32,719,711 of OX336883.1, forward strand.
GTCCAGCTGTAATCTAATGTTGTGTAATGTAATCTAATCGAATGTTTTTAGCACACTGTTTGATTTGATATATTAGGATTTGATCTTCTTTGCAACTATCTGAAAATATCACAATAACACAAAATATGAAATTTTATTGCCTTTGATTTGGTCACCACCGTCATGTTTCAGCCTTTGGGCTGTATTTACCGTAATACAGTGTAAAAACCAGCTCATACAGATTTGAAAAATGTTGGATATACTCTGTCATGATAAACATGGCTGCTTTTATTTATGGGCAGTGGTGGAAATAGGATTTTTTCAAAATCTTTTGTCCAAAATCTTTCAGTTCTTAATTTTCACAATCTTCAGTATTTTTTAGAGTGATCAATCACTTTTAGATATTTTATACATATAAGTTTAGGCATTAGGACCCATGTGTTTCAGTCCGTATCAAAGTGCAATAATTATTGGGGATTACAGTCTGGTTAGTTTGTTCACAGGTCTCTGTAAAGTGAATGTTTTTTACGTGCTGTCAGACATTTTAAACACATTCAAATATTACACAGCATCAGGTCACCCTCAGCTCAGAATCAAACCTCTGCATGTCCTTCTGTGAGTGGAAGTTCTTAAAAATAAGTATGAAGCTTTAGACACAAGGATCGGTCATGATGAGGCTGGACACAGTGATGAAACATAATTCCAGTAATACTGAAGATTATGTTCATATTCATTTAAATAGGTAGAATGTATTTTAACCGCATTTAGAGTTAAAGGAGTGCAATAAAGAGAGATAAAAGAGAAATATAAAAAAGGCTAAATAAATATAATAAATCAATCAATGTAGAAATATAAAAGAATGGTTATAAGCACAATCACGAGACACATAACTAAGAGGGTGTACAGGTACCACCCCAGAACCCACCCAGGTGTGACTCCCACTGCTGTTTATCAGCATTGTATGGTATTATAGTGCAGACTTCAGATTTACAAGCACATGCAAACCTCATTTGAGATAGAAGCATTAAAAGTCTGAATGAAACCCTTCAGAAAAGTTGATGTCTTCTGTAATTATCAAATCATAATGGAAGGAGCTCACTAGTATTACAGTACTAGCATGATCAGGATGATCAATTGTCAAAAGGTGTGCAGCACTGCAGGTAGTTTGCAAGGCAGCAAGGAAACTGCAATCTGAAAAATGCAACAATTCAACTCATTTATGGAGAGTGACTCATAAGTATGAAATAAACGAAGCACTCAGAAGGCCCCACTCAAACATTTACACACAGTAGATATTGTGTGTGTGTGAACAGCACATATTGATTCATATTGTTTTGGGGGGATTTTTTTTGGCTTTAGATATTCTGCTTTAGAATTTTCCACTGTCATATATTGTTGGTATTCATGTCTTATTCTTCCTCATTGCTAGGTGCTGCTAACCCGACTGTAGCCCGACGCAACATGACACTGCCGGGAGAGAATGGCCAGAACCTGGTGGAATGGAGGTTCAGGAAGGAACAGACACGGGGAAAGGTCATCGTGTTCGGGAGAAAACTCCGGGTGAGTGCTCTCCAGCAACAATAGAAAGCTTCATGACTGACTGCTGACCTACAAATGTTCTTAAATTGAAAACAGGATTTGACTGTGTCCATTTGGACCAATTGACGGGGAACAGTTTAATGAATCATGAAAACACTTAACTTACCTGCTTACTTCCATATTAACCATTATAATTTATTATATTTTACATTCTTATCACTTTTCTATTTTACACTATTTTTTTTGTGTCTTCTTACCTCTGAATGATCCTTTTACATCTATACAGAGAGGAGGTCATAGAAGGCCAAATTGAACACTATGTTTTTACTGTAGCTCAGAATGGATAAACTAAATGTTGGCTATAGAAAGGGCTTTTCGTATTTTTTTCATGTTTCGTTGTCACCATAGTTCGCTTCATACTAGAAAAGAAAAAGGTGAGATGATTGGGGTTGCAATCAGCGACTACACTGCTGGATGCCACTGCTACACACTGCTTCTTTAAACTTAAACCACAGACCTAACATCCGAACCCTAAAATTGGACATTGGCTGTGAAAACTGGGCAGCATGACCTCATTTTTCAAAACTGTCCTAACTCTGAAGGTCAATTACCTAAATTGCTTATCATAAAGATAGAAGTGAAAGTGCACACACATATGAGATTGTAGAAAGAGGACGGCATAAGAAAAAAAAAATTCAAGCTGCAAATGGGCCAATTCACATAGTGTTGTAAACGATATAAAATGAGTGACTTGGAGGAAAAGGTAAATGGGTGAAGGACATTCAGTCAATCAAACTATGACATAAAGTCAAAAGAAACTTCAGGAGCTCAGTTCTTTGCATACAAGGACCCGGTAACAGAAAGGAAAAGCTCATAATTTGCAAAAAAAAAAAAAAACAAACAAACTTGAGATTGGCTTGATGAATACACCATTAGTTGTAAATACACCCCAGATATCAAATCAAATCAAATCAAATCAAATCAAATTCTATTTGTATAGCCCAAAGTCGCAAAATACATTTTGCCTCGGAGGGCTTCACAATCTGTACAGGGAGTGACACCCTCTGTCCTTAGACCCTCGGTTCGAGTGAGGAAAAACTTGCCCACAAAAAACCCTTTTAACAGGGAAAAAAGTGGAAGAAACCTCAGGAAGAGCCACAGAGGAGGGATCCCTCTCCCAGGACGGACAGACGTGCAATAGATGTCACGTGTACAGTCAACAAGTCAACAGAAACATTTTGTACAATTACAATGAAAAATGACAATGGATTACAATGAATGATAAAATGATTACAGTAGCAGTAGAACCTGTGATAGAGATAGAGAGACACAGATGCACAGCAGTAGCAAATCATTAACTAAGTTACTATAAACTGTAATGGAGATATGGTAACATTAATGACAGTAATAATATATGTAGTGGACGTCATGCAGGACCACAGCAGCAGTCACGATCCATGAGAACCTGCTGGACGAGAGAGCACAGAAACTCCAGGGAAGAAGTTTAGTTAGTAAGATGCATTAATGTACATGTATGACAGACATGTATGTTTACAGATGGTGGTGGTGATGGTGAGAGAGAGAGAGAGAGAGAGAGAGAGAGAGAGAGAGAGAGGGTTTTCAGTAAAGGGAGATGTGACTGCATCTTCAACCAATACCGTGCCTGGCTAGGCATAACCCTGAAAGGGGGAGTCCCCCGGCAGTTTAGTCCTATAGCAGCATAACTAAGGGATGACCTGAGCCAGCCCTAACTATAAGCTCTATCAAAAAGGAAAGTCTTAAGTTTACTCTTAAAAGTGCTGACCGTGTCTGCCTCCCAAACCCAAAATGGTAGTTTGTTCCACAGAAGAGGAGCTTGATAGCTGAAAGCTCTGGCTCCCAATCTACTTTTGGAAATTATAGGAACCACAAGGAACCCAGCATTCTGAGAGCGCAGTGTTCTAGAGGGGTAGTAAGGTACTATGAGCTCTTTTAGATATGATGGTGCCTGACCATGAAGAGCTTTGTATGTAAGGGGAAGAATTTTAAATTCTATTCTAGATTTAACAGGTAGCCAATGCAAGGAAGCCAAAATGGGAGAGATGTGATCTCTGATCTTGGTTCCTGTCAGAACACGTGCAGCAGCATTCTGAATTAGCTGCAAAGTCCTAAGAGACTTATTGGAGCAGCCTGATAACAATGAGTTACAATAGTCCAGCCTAGAAGTAACAAATGCGTGGACTAGTTTTTCTGCATCCGCTTGAGATATAATGCGTCTGATTTTGGCAATGTTACGTAAGTGGAAGAATGCAGTCCTGGAAATTTGTTTTATGTGGACATTAAAGGACAAATCCTGATCAAAAACAACTCCAAGATTCTTTACGGTGGAGCTGGAGGCCAGGGTGATCCCACCTAAAGTAACTAAGTCTCTAGAAAGAGAGTTTCTGATGTTTTTGGGTCCAATTACAAGAACTTCAGTTTTGTCTGAATTTAACATCAGAAAATTGAAGGTCATCCAACTTTTTATATCTTTAAGGCATGCTTGGAGTTTAGTTAACTGATTGGTTTCATCAGGCTTGATCGATAAATATAATTGGGTGTCGTCGGCATAACAATGAAAATTAACGGAGTGATTCCTAATAATATTCCCTAGAGGAAGCATATATAAACTGAATAGAAGTGGTCCAAGTACAGAACCTTGTGGGACTCCATGACAAACTTTGGTATGAATGGAGGATTCATCATTGACAAGAACAAACTGAGAATGATCTAAAAAATAAGACTTAAACCAGCTTAGGGCGGTTCCTTTGATGCCAATTTGATGTTCCAGTCTCTGTAAAAGAATTTGATGGTCAATGGTGTCAAATGCGGCACTAAGATCTAACAGGACAAGTACAGAGATGAGTCCTTTGTCTGATGCCATTAGGAGGTCGTTTGTAACTTTGACTAGTGCGGTCTCTGTGCTATGATGCACTCTAATTCCTGACTGAAAACCCTTATATAAACTGTTCTTATGGAGAAAGTCACACAGTTGATTGGCTACAGCTTTCTCAAGTATCTTAGAAAGAAAGGAAAGGGAAGGTTTGATATCGGTCTGTAATTGGCTAAAACCTCTGGATCTAGAGTGGGCTTTTTAAGAAGAGGTTTAATTACAGCTACTTTAAAGGACTGTGGTACATATCCTGATAATAAAGACAGATTAATCATATCCAATAAAGAAGGGCTAACTAGAGGTAAAACATCCTTGACCAGCCTGGTTGGGATGGGATCTAAGAGACAGGTTGACGACTTAGATGAAGAAATTATTGAAGTTATTTGATGAAGGTCGATGGGAGAAAAACAGTCTAAATATATATCAGGTTTTACAGCTGTTTCCAAACTTGCTGTATCAGAATGCAGATCAGTGCCTGTTGAGGGCAAGAGGTGATGAATTTTGTCTCTAATAGTTATAATTTTATCATTAAAGAAGCTCATGAAGTCATTACTAGTTAGACCTAAAGGAATAGATGGCTCAATAGAGCTGTGGCTCTCTGTTAGCCTGGCTACAGTGCTGAAGAGAAACCTCGGGTTGTTCTTATTTTCCTCTTTTAATGAAGAGTAGTAGGCTGCTCTGGCACTACGGAGAGCCTTCCTGTATGTTTTAAGATTATCTTGCCAGACTAAACGAGATTCTTCCAGTTTAGTGGCACGCCATTTGCGTTCAGAATTACGTGCCTCTTGCTTTAAGTTGCAAGTCTGCTGGTAGATATGTTTCCAGTAGTGCCACTTTATACTACGTAGTTGAGTAAATGTACTTCAGCCTATGTTGAGCGATTCTATGCTAAAGGGGACTGTTAGAGAGTCCAGTCTGGCTTTACATTGGAATGAAAGTCAGTGCTTAGACCCACATGAACGTGACAGACCATGCCAACCTGCAAAATGATTTGTTTCCCCTGATATAGTGTGGCTCACACTCTGCATGGCTTTTGGCTGTCATCCCGATGGTCTTGTTTTTCATCCAGCTGGCTACTAGCCACCATCCCAATATCCTCCTCTCTGCCCTCTTTATTCACCTCACTGCATTCAACTGATGCTAATTTACAAATGAATGAGTGGCTGAATAAAAAGATGAGAAAAATTACTCTTGAACATTTTCCAGCAAGACTCTCTCTTTAATGAAATAGGTCTGTAAAACAATTGATTGGCTAAATCTTAGTATTTCCCCTTGCTTCAAGGACCCATAAGGTGAGTTTAGTGCCGAACCTGGGTTATATGTCTTCGTAAATTGGAGTTTGAACAAATAGCAAGTCATTTAGAAAGCAATAAAGAGCGGCTAGCTGGCTAGCTGCTGATGCTACATTGTTTTATGAGTCTTGGAACAAAAGTTTGTTTTAATTCACTGGCTGAGGCGCAGATGTTGAATTGAACAGCCAAGAATTTAACACCTGGGTTTATTTATTGTTTGTCTGTTTGTTTAGCCAGGTGGCTAATCCTTCATCATGGAGCATTCTTTGCATGTTTCTTTGTGTACCAGTAAATCAAACAAACAGAAAAAAGATATTGAGTAAGATCTGAACCTGAGCTGTCACTCTTTGTCTTCATTTCAAAGTATTTGTGTCATTTAGTCAAAGTTGACCAAACATGTCCTCAAGTTGAAAAAGGTGGAGCAGTTGATTGATGCGTCTGTCTGTGGAGATATTTCTTACTCCCCAGAGGATTACCTCCCTCCATTTTGGTCACTCCTGTGCTTCCCTCTACCAGCCCACTCAGGACAAAATGTATACTCCAGGTATTTCTGTAGGTTTAAATATACCGGACTGCTATGATGACCTAATTTCCCTTCAGGGATAAATGTAGTGTATGTATGTATGTATGTATGTATGTATCTATGTATCTATCTATCTATCTATGTATCTATCTATCTATCTATCTATCTATCTATCTATCTATCTATCTATCTATCTATCTATCTATCTATCTATCTATCTATCTATCTATCTATCTATCTGTCTGTCTGTCTGTCTGTCTGTCTGTCTGTCTATCTATCTACAATAATAATATACAATAATATTCACTATTTGTGTGTCTCGACTCCTTTAGGTGAATGGTAGGAACTTGCTATCTGTAGATTACGATCGTACACTGCGAACAGAGAAGATTTATGATGACCACAGGAAGTTCCTGCTGAAGATCATCTATGACACCCAAGGCCATCCAACACTCTGGGTTCCCAGCAGCAAGCTACTGTCAGTTAACTTGACCTACTCCAGGTAAGCCATTCTGTATTTATTATTTTAGGAGGCTCCATCCACCTGCTTCACTCCACTACACAAAGTTGTAACATACAGTTTAAAGACTAGACAGGCCAGTGGCATGGGGCACTGAAGGACAGTCCAACAAGGTTTCACTTCTTCACTTCAGTATTTCTACTGTATGCATGACTTTGAAAATCTATCAGCACTTGTTTGTACACATTGCAGTACACTAGGAGACACTTGTTCACCACACCATGACTGATGTGAAACAAACCCAAACCAGCTACATAAGTAATAATGGTACAACTACAGCTTATAGACAAAACAAAAGGTGTATGCCTTTTAATTTAGGTTTAGTTTTAAACACTTTGTAGTGTACAGTTTGTGTAATAATTTGATTTCATCACCATTAAACTTAACTCACCAGTAAATAAGAACAGTGGTGATGAGCCTTGGACTGAAGATTCAGGTCAGGTCAGTCTTGTAGTGGACATTCAAAGTACACCACAGAGGTGACTGTCACTTCTCTTAGACTTCAGTCTGCTCCTGTTCAGTGTCACAAGAGAAAATGTTTGCTCACCTATGTACAGCATCTACCCTCTTTTGCATGGTACCACATCTGACTAGTAGAATCATCATATTGCATTTCAGTAAGCTGACTGCACGTCCTCCTGTGATACATTCACAACACATTTTCACAGAAATGTTGGTGTTTGAGAAACTGGACACACTCCCACTAATCTAATGTCCTAAAGAACAGCTCTCACTTTTACAAAGTTTATGCATTTTCAGATTTTGTTCACATAGTCAGAAAGGTGATAATTCTAGTTCCTGTTTATTATTGAGGTCGTATAGGTGGTGATGGTGTACTCGGGTGCATTCTATTGAAAAGTATTTCTGAATATTTTGTCCAGGGGGCAAAATATTAGACACACTGTGGACCGGCAAAGCCGTTTTGATACAGGAGAAGAGTGCAAACAATGTGCCTATAGTGACACCTATTGCTCACAGTAGGAACTGCACTTTGATATAGCCAGCTGGTCAAATCAGATTTTCATCGTAAAATAATTCATGGGTCATATAAATGAAGGTGTTAGGCCACATATGTTCCACAGACACTGCTAGTGTATACAGTAGGTCTGAAGGCGCCCTGAAACTGCTATTGGTGTTATCGGTCATTTCGGTCAAGGTTGTATTTATTTTATGATTGTATTGAACACGAAACAGCCTCTGAGTCTGCATGGCTGTTCCACTAATACTGATATACAGTGCTGTTAGTGGCACTGTCATTTTACTTTAACTCAGTTAAATGGAATCACATCACTTCAATGGCACATCCTTATATGGACCAGATGAGTTTTATATTATGTGTGTGTGTGTGTGTGTGTGTGTGTGTGTGTGTGTGTGTGTCCAGTACGGGACAGGTGACAGGCCTTCAGAGGGGCCCGACCACAGAGAGGTGGGAGTATGACAGTCAGGGAAGAATCATTTCCAGAGTGTTCGCTGATGGAAAGACATGGAGCTACACTTACCTGGATAAGGTACAAGATCACACAAGGAATACACACACTGAAATTCTTCACGGCGGTGGCCAGATGGAGCCTCTAAAAATCTTATATCTTATACACACTAATACCAAAAGAGTGTGACGTAGTGACAGATGGTCAAAAGCAGCTGGCTATGCATTCATTATTTTTATATGTTATGAAAAATATACATTATTGATTTAAATAAATTATACAGCAGTGTTTCCACAAAATGAGCATACCAAGTTGTCTTTGTGCTATCTTCAATTAAATATGGAGTTTCAATATTTACATTTTACACAGCAAACCAACATTTTTGGAAACGGGGTTGTGCCTCTTGTGAAATATCAAATGGAAGCATATTATGCATCTGCGACTGTATCAGGGTGGCTGTGCCCCCTGACAGGGCACTGCACATTTTTTAGTTCAAAGTAGATGTGCCCATGTGTCATCACTATGTGAGCATCACTTGTCATGTATATTCATATTCTCTCTCTCAGTACAGGAGGTACTGTGTTAGAAATGCTGCTCAATTTTGCAGATAAATGAAAAGATAAATGACATAGCCATAGTACACACACATTCACACAGTTTGTTTTCTGTTTCTCCACACAAAGCAAGGTTACTGCTGGTCAAGCAAAGTAAGCAACACTAATTGAAGCGTTTCCCCCCGTGCAAAATGTACTGTCACAAAGTTAGTGAGGAAAACAACAAGCCACAAAGACTGTTCTTCCAAACAAACAGTCCACCTACCCTGGAAAGAGAGAGAAGGAGGAGGAGGAGGACGAGAGGAGAGGAGAGGAGAGGAGAGGAGAGGAGAGGAGAGGAGAGGAGAGGAGAGGAGAGGAGAAGAAAAATGGCTTGTAATAGTTAAAAAAGAATAAAACACAGCTCGCTAGTCTGTTACGGAGAAATGAAGAGAGGGAAAGACATGAAGAGGAATACCTCACACTATCTTTTCCCTTCCAGGTATACTGTGATTGTCAAAAACATCTGACTTTGAGTTCCAGGGGGTTAGGTCAGAGTTTGTGTAGCTTGGATGCTAATTTGGCATTGACTCTGGTCTCACTTCATTTCAATGAGAATGAGATTTATAGGCAGTGGACACAGATTAAAAGTGGAGCCAGTAAGCTCTCAGCAGGCAGGTTTACAGTGACATTGAATGCTAATGAAAATATGGAAAGGCAAAGTAGCATCTGTTAACTTAGACCTGACAATGCTGTATCTGTAACAGAGCCAAAGTTTTCCCCAGTGATCATAATGCTCCCAGGGGGCAGAGAGAGGCGGCTTTAAAATGGGTGACTTTGTTTCTTACACAAAAGAGAAGACACAGAGTGTAAACTAAAGGAGGACAGAGCAGTAAACCAATGTCTGTGAGGACAAAGAGGCGACACATGAGGAAAGGAGAGGTGACTGAAGAAAAAAGACAGAAAGACATACTTTAAAAAAAGAGACTTTAAAAAACAACTCACCTTGTCTCTTAAGAAGTACAAGAGAGGGGGTTCTCTGCAGTACGAAAGGTAGGGTGTAGAAAAACAAATGGGTGTGAGAAGGAGGAGACAGGAGGGATAAATCAGATGCTTTCTGTGTTTCTTAGCTCAGGAAGACAGAGTGGCAGACAGACAGAGCTCGACACCAAACAACAACAGTGCACACTGAAAGACAGAAATGATAGAGAGAGAGGGAAGACGAGAGACAGAGAGCGGAAGGATACATATTTAAGAGAGCCTGGAAAGACAGAGGTACTGCTGCAGAAACAAGGCCCAAGGGATGGTGGGAGCTTAGTTAAAGCATGTTAGATAGAGTGAGAGAAAGACAGAGACAGAGAGAGAAATAGCAGTAATTGTGATGAAGAGAGGCAAGAATGATGGGAAGGGAGTGATAGAGTACGACACAAGGAGAGAGGAAGGAATAATGAGAGAGAAATAGAGAAATAACAGGGCCAGAAGACTAAAAGAAAGAAAAGCAGAGGAGGTTTCCTCACAGTACACAGTTCCAGTATTTTCAACGCATTCTACAGAAGATACAATACATTAAATGACTGTTTATTGTTTAGTTAATTAATAATATACTACATATTTGGATAGAACATAAAATCAGCAATGAAACAATGATGACGATGAATCACAAATAAACAGGTTTCCAATTAGATTTTCAGTCTGGTGAATCCAGGACACTCCGTTAAAATACCATTTTACTATTCTATGCATCTTAAAGAAAACTGTACTGACACTGTATTGTACAAAACAACTGTGCATACATCTAACCAAACTTACACAACACTATAAACAAATAAAGCACAAATCACCTCAATAGACTGTCAATCAGTCAAGCAGAGTTAGGCTTTAATATCAAACTGTCTGACCATCAAAGTTCATTCTTGGGATCAGTATGTGTGACAAAACAGTGTCAACTCAAGCTCCACTCCCTAGTTTGTTTGGAGCTTGATCAAGCTAAATCAGGAGTCATCACATGACTTACAGTTTTTCTCAGTCGCTTTGGTGCATTTCTCACATCACTATTAACATTTGCACAACAGTTAGTGCATTTCTCAGAACAATTAGTACAAACTGCAAAACCTAGTGGATAACCTGCAAAAGTGCGTCACTCGCTCAAAATGAATAGTTGATTCCTCAAAAGCAAGTATTCATGTCAATGAAACTGTCTGTGTCATCAAAATAATAAGTCCTGACACCATTGTTTATGAACAAGACAGTCAAATGGCTTTGTCATGTTTTCATTGTGACAGTTTACTCTGTAAATGTTTTCCAATGCAAAAAAGTCAGATCTTGGTGACACTACCTGAAAATGCTCAAGACAGCACTATACACTACCTGTACAGCCATTTGAAAACTACAGTAAAGTTACACATTACTGTATTTAGTGAGGTAACTGAGTACAAGACACATATGTGTGTTTCACATATTTACTGCATATGCTCTTTGCAATTCTACAGCATTGTGCAAAAAAAAAATACACAGTCACTTATTTAGAACAAACATAAGAAATACCATTATGGTAGAACTGTGCACAAATGTAAACAATATAACAGTACATATTACTGTAAACTGAACATAAATTATTCCTGGACATCCACACGTTCCTGTCTGTCTGGCCACATCTGACAGATTTTGACAACTAGTTCAACAATTTTGTATGTAATGACTCAAGCAATGAAATGAGGACTATTAGTTTTAAAGGGAATGACTATTCAGCATTCATAAGTATGTTTCATTTTGACTGACATGACATAAGCAAATGATAATGTTATAAAACAGCAGAGAATTGTATGAAAGTAACTGATACATGTCCAAAAGCATTTGCAATTTGTTCAAAGGAATGAGAAACTGCTACGATGATGTGCACAAATGACTCAATGTTGTGGAGGTTGAACTAATAGTTGTGAGAACTTTCATTCTGATCTGAGAAAAGCACCAAAGCGACTGAGAAAAACTGTAACGTGTGGAATTTGTCATTACCCTCAAAAAGTTAGTTAAGTATTTTTGGCTAACTAAAACTATACTACCTACATGACCTTCTGGCTTTCGTACTTCAGGGTAAGGGACTCTTGGACAAATGGGCTTTTTGTTGGATGTGTTTTTCGAAAAAAGGGGGCCTTGGAACATTGGGCAGTGCCCGTCTTGCTGGCTTCCCCATTTATACAAAGACGTCGATTCAGCTCTGTTACTATCTCCACTGCCAGCTTAACAGCGGATCAACGACACCCCCCACCCCCCATTCAGCGTTTGTATGTGTTATACAGAATGACAAGGCAGAATATCTGCCAAACAATCCCACCTTAATGCCCCTTTGTACACAATTCTCCCAAAGCTGATGGTGTATTGAGTGATACAATTGTTTTCATTCTAAATTGATTGATATGTAGAAAAAGTAGATTGTAGAATACAAACTTTATTTGACTTTTATTTTTTAATGAATACAGAGAAAATGGCAAAGGCTAAGGAAGTAAAGACAGGTGGTAGAGAAAGGAGCAAAGGAAGGTGAAAAAGGAGTGTGGGAAGGCACAAACCAACAAGTAGAGAGTAATGGAAAGAAGAGATAACATTTCCCCAATGAATAAATGAGCCATATTCTATTACACCATGTGTCACTCTGTGCACATTCTCACCTTCTCTTGCACTTGTTTTTCTTTCACTTCCTTCCTCCATCTGTCACTTTCTCTCCTTGCTGAAAATACTTACTGGAAGCCTCTTTAGGAAATGCAGCGTCAAAAAGCAGAATTCATCATGCACAGTGGCATACCACTGTTATACATCGTAACTACATCTGTATGTACATTATGGAACATGCTATCATTCACGATGATTGCCATGAGCACAGTTGAGTGGACAGTATGCCTATGTATTTCCCAAATACTAAGTAGTATAACCAATTAACAGCTCAGAATCTTTTTGTCGCAAAAAGGAAAATAAGTCAAGTACGTACAAAGGTAAAAAATCAACAGAGACAAATACAAATGTAAAGTAATGTACATGTAATGTAAAAATGAGATCACTCTGCAAGAATTCAATATCTCTGCTTCCTGGCAACACAAACTGAATGTGATGGTCTTTAAAGACATGAAAGCACTAATGCACATAATACACATACACATAATAAATAAACTCAGATCAGTTTAAAATAAGAGTTTAGAGCAAATATGCAAAGAAGCTAAAAAGCACGATCATTTCCTCATGAGCCAGTTCAGCAGGTTAAAATAATCAAGGTGATCTTTACCTCCTGCCTGAGGCAAGAAGCACACACCCAGGAGAGCATGATGTGAGCATGTGTTTTCACATTTAAAGAGTTATCTTCCAGACAAAGAAGAGCCGCTGATGTCCTTTCTCACAGATTAGATCTGTGTTCTCCTCACATTTCACATCAGTGTACGATGAGGGAGGGTGCAGAAGGGTCCCAGAGGATTTGTGAAAGTGATGGGTTTGACTTTAGTTGTGGACACTTCGAGCAAAAATTGGCGTCACATTATTCTACAAAGATGCCCAGTTTTCCTTATTGTGTAGCACACCTACAGTATGTGTGCTAAACCCAGAGCCCCAGTGTCAGTGCAGTGTGGAAAACGCCCATGGGACGAATTAAGTAGCAGGGCATCCAAGTTGAGAAAAACATGTTGTGTTATGTTTTAGTGTCAAAGCAATTTCCTTGACCTGTGCTGCCATGTCTGCCTATTATGGGAAACGTTGGGCTTTTTCCTGAAGGTTAGTTGAAAATGTACAGGCCATAGCACATTCACTTGCTGATTTTTTCAAAATTGTTTCATAACTGTCCTTGCTTCCTTTGTGCTTTTGTGTGCGACAGTTCAATAACATCCCCACCTGTGGTTCCACAAAAGCACAATCACCAGGAACAGACTGACAGTAACAAATGGTGCTATTCAATCAGCACAAATGATTATTTCTGAATAACAATCTAGTATGTAGAAAACTAAACTACCACGTCTTTTTCAACACACCTCCCTTTTTAAAAAAGACACACTGGCAATTTTTGAAAAGCCTAGAAGTATTGATGACCTCAGAACAGCCAACTGGAATTCAGTCAGACACACTTGCTTCATAGAATTGACCATTTCTAGAAATTGGTTAGAAAATTACATTTGGTGGGAAAGTCTCTGTAGCAGCAGGTTTAGCAGGGAACTCCTGACCCCCTACTCTCCAGCAACACATTCCAGCTTCTCCTGGGGGATCCAAGGAAATGTTCTATATAGTCCCTCTAGCGCGTATATACAGTATATATATACTGTATATACTGTATATTGTGAGATAAAAGTGTAAATTAAATCTAATGTGTCTCATTGAGCATCTACTCTGTATTTTTTACTGCTTTGATGACATCTTAGTTATTGTCTTTTGTCCTGCTGTCTTTCTGGCAGTCCATGGTCCTGCTGCTGCACAGCCAGCACCAGTACATTTTTGACTACGACTCAGGGGACCGTCTGTCAGCGGTCACCATGCCCAGCGTGGCTCGACACACCATGCAGACCATCAGATCCATAGGATACTACAGGAACATCTACACCCCCCCAGAGAGCAATGCCTCTGTTACTGTGGACTACTCTGAAGATGGACAGCTCCTCAGAGTTGCCCATCTAGGCACTGGCCGCCGTATACTATATAAATATCGCAGACAGGTATTTCATTTTTATTTCAAACATATGATTAGAGTTATCTTAATGTAAATTTATGTTTGTGCTTATCTCCTGATCCACAGAAACCACACTTTTAGATAACTTATCATTTCTTCCTCAATTATAAATCTCACTTCAGTCATCCCACATATGAATACCGGTAGTTTGTTGTGAATAAGTATAAATAACTGAACAGAGTTAGTGGATATATAGAAAATAGATGGAAAAATTATTTATTTTAGCATCAATCAATCAGGCTCAGTTTTGTTTAATTGAAAGCCAAGGCAGGGAGAGATCAATACATGGAACCATGAAGGAACAGAGTTAGGAGGAGCGTGTAGTGGTGTAGCGTGATATGCATAAGTAGCAGCTGCAGCAGAGAATGAACAGGAACTCTGACAGCTTGAATAGACCACTCAAGAGTTAATGGCAGTCCTTGAAGTTAACTGATGGTGTAGCTGATCCTGAATGAACATGGTCTGACAAAGTCCATTATTGTAAACACATACTGCACTGTTTTATGTGCCTCATCAGAACAAACTGGCAGAGATCCTCTATGACTCAACACGGGTCAGTTTCACGTACGACGAGACCGCTGGTGTGCTCAAGACAGTCAACCTGCAGAGCGAAGGATTTATCTGCTCCATCCGGTATCGCCAGATCGGTCCACTGGTTGACCGGCAAATATTCCGCTTCAGCGAGGATGGGATGGTGAATGCACGATTCGACTACACCTATGACAACAGCTTCAGAGTCACCAGCATGCAGGCTGTAATCAACGAGACACCACTGCCAATTGATCTCTATCAGTTTGATGATATATCTGGGAAGGTGGAGCAGTTTGGGAAGTTTGGAGTCATCTATTATGATATAAATCAGGTAAGATAGGATCGGCTGCACTAATGAATAAGCAAGTAACTCATATGTCTTTGTAAGGTGTACTCGTCTTTAAGGTTGGACACAGTGATACCTAAACATTATATATACATCAGTTTAAATGGTGAAGTGAAGAAAGCCAGTTATGGCTAGTGCATCACATCACAGCCTTTCCTACATTACTGATGATATAGCATATTTGAAGTATTAGTTATTAGTATTAGTTGTTATGCAAATGACAAGTAAAATGACGTCATTAAACCTATTGTTTTTATTCAGATTGTTTCCTCTGCAAACCAAACATGTCAATAAATCAAAAGCAAGAATGTACAAGCAAGAAAACTAAAAATCTGCATTTTATTGCATCTACATAAATTGAAAGTAGCAGCACGTAATCTCCCTCAGCAGCAATCAGGTAAATCAAGGTAAAGATTCTCAAATGAGAACTTATACCTCACTGAGAGTGAGTGCAGAAAGCCTCTCAAATAACTGTTTTTAGTCCAAGTGATTTTGATTTTGAGACACTTGAGATGCCTGATTTCCTCATATACAAATACATCTTGTATACAGCTTGTCATCAGTGTGTTTGTGTCTACAAAGCAGGACAAGAAGTTGTTCAGTATTAATGAGCCGTCTTGCAGTAAACAGTTGATTTTCTGAACCTCTGTCTCAGATCATCTCCACAGCAGTGATGACCTACACCAAACACTTCGACCAGCACGGTCGCATCAAGGAGATCCAGTATGAGATCTTCAGGTCTCTGATGTACTGGATTACCATTCAGTACGACAACATGGGCAGAGTCACCAAGCGCGAGATCAAGATTGGACCGTTTGCTAACACAACCAAATATGGTTACGAATATGACGTTGATGGACAGCTTCAAACAGTCTCCCTCAATGAGAAGATGATGTGGAGGTATGATCATAACATTAACCTGATAAAAAGCACTATTATTTAATGATGCCAAATATTAATACTACCATTTTCTGCTCTTCCAGATATAATTATGACCTGAATGGAAACCTGCATTTGCTGAACCCTGGGAACAGTGGCCGGTTAACACCTCTACGCTATGATCTGAGGGACAGAATCACTCGTCTGGGAGATGTTCAGTACAGGCTGGATGAAGACGGTTTCCTGAGACAGAGAGGAGCTGAGATATTTGAATACAACTCCAAAGGTGGGAGCAACAAGAGATGTATCTGTACCATTGAGTTGTGTCTCATACCTTTTCTACAAACTATTGCTCTTTTGTGGAACAGTTTAGACTCTAAGATGGATGAATGTTAAATAAAAGTGGGTGGTGCAACACAGTAAGCCACTTAGCTGGCTGTGGCTCACTCTTTCCTCCAAAGTCAGCACTGTCAACTCAAAACAGTGCAGATTGAACACAGACTTGCATGAATTTAATTCCCCACTGTGGTGATTCAACAAATGAATGAACTTTGCTGTTTTCTGACATCAACGCCACAAAGATGTGTAGTGTTTGTATGTGATTATACCACGTCTACATTTTCCTGATGGGTTAAACATCTACCCTACTGTCATTCTTCAAGTCTGTATTCATCCTTTTTATCATCTGTGATTCAGGTCTTCTAGTTCGTGTCTACAGTAAAGCAGCCAGCTGGACCATACAATACCGTTATGACGGTTTGGGTCGGCGCGTGGCATCTAGAAACAGTCTGGGCCAACACCTGCAGTTCTTCTACGCTGACCTGAACTACCCCACCAGGATCACACACGTCTATAACCACTCCAGCTCTGAGATCACATCCTTCTACTACGATCTGCAGGTAGCTACACTGAAGAAGTCACTCTGGATCTCTCTTCCAAACTCAAATGATCTCCAGTGTCTCCAGCTAGAGACAGGCATGACACTGAAGGTAGAGGAGTCTAGCTCTCTCTGCACAGAGCTCTCACTGACTGCTATTTATGAGTCACTTTTGGTTTTCAAGCTTAACTTTTGATTTATGACAGTCTATGTGGAGCAGGTTTCCCTCCAGTGACTATAGAGAAAACATGGTGAATGCTCAGCATCTCAATTAGAGAGGATGGGTGTAGCAGCTCCACTTTATCACATAAAACATATTTTCTCTTTTAAAATAATTCACAGGTTAGACAACTTGGAAGACACTGACAGCCAGATTTTGTTTATTTTATTCTTATGAATATGGTTCATGAACAACCCACATAATTAAAAATGACATCATTATTTAAAGGCCTCCTGTTATCACATGTACAAAATATAATAGCAATAACAAAAGTCATCATTATTAGTATGATGTTCATAATAATTGAAATGTGTGTTGTTGCACAGGGCCATGTGTTTGCTATGGAGATCAGCAGTGGAGAGGAGTTTTATATTGCATGTGATAACACTGGGACTCCGCTGGCTGTCTTCAGCAACAATGGACTATTGCTTAAACAGGTATGTGTGCACAGTTATTGGAAGCTCTCAAGTGTGTATGTTCAAATTCTATTCATGAAATTGTTTCATCTCTCCAGGTCAGATCATAAATATCTGTTTGTGTGTGTAGGTGCAGTACACAGCGTATGGTGAGGTTTATTTTGATTCCAACCCGGACTTTGTGCTGGTCATCGGTTTCCATGGAGGCCTGTATGATCCACTGACACGACTGCTGCATTTTGGAGACAGAGACTACGACATCCCTGCTGGGAGGTAGGCAGTCTGTCACTTCTTCACTCATTATCAGTCTAAGCAGGTGATTCTATATAACAAGAAGATATTCCAGATTTGCCAGTGTCTCCTGTGACCAGAGTGTGTTTGTTCTGTAGGTGGACCACTCCTGACATTAGCATATGGACACGTGTAGGTAAAGACCCCCAGCCTTTTAACCTCTATATGTTCCGAGGCAACAACCCCATCAGCAAGATTCATCAGGTCAAAGAGTATGTCACAGGTAAGAAGAAAGCTTTACAGTGTAGACTTTTAAAAAGTTAGATAAAACATGCAGCAGATACAGTCTGCCTGCAAATATTTTGATGTTCTATGTCTGTGTCTGCTCGACATCATCTGAAAGCTACATGTGATGAAAGTACACCGAACAGTGTAGTGAAATGAGGCTGGTGCAACAGCTGCAGAACAGATCAACGATCTGAGATGATCCAGCCTTTCAGTTGGATCACATTTGGAGTGCAGAAATTTGAAGTAATAAACTGCTGCATAAACTGTTTATGGTAACAAGCTGCAACCATGTGAGCCATTAAATGATTTCTCAGAGATCTACAGTTTGTTCAGCCAGTGCTGCTACTGAGTACTGTAATATCAAAGCAGTATGCTTGAACTCACTCTCTGACTCTTTCCATGTTTCTCTCCTCTTTCTCTCTTTTTCTCTGTAGATGTCAATATCTGGTTAGTCACATTCGGCTTCCATCTCCACAATGCAATCCCAGGATTCCCCATTCCCAAGTTTGACCTGACGCAGCCATCACTGGAAATGAAAAAGAGCCAGCTGTGGGATGACCTGCCTGTATGTATGCCCACTACTCATACACAGAAATGTTCCCCTGTTGTATTAGCAGCAGACTGGACTCAAACCTTGAAGCATTGTTGTGTGGGCTTGCCACACCCCAATCAGTGATGTCACAACAGGTGTTACTGTATTAAATGGTAAATGGTAAATGGACTGTACTTATATAGCACCTTTCTAGTCTTCCGACCACTCAAAGCGCTTTATAGTACGTATCTCATTCACCCATTCACACACATTCATACACTGATGGTGTTGTGGAGAAATTGCTGAAGTCAAAGGTCAATGGTGAGGTCAGGAGTTCAGAAAGTGTTCAGGAGCCTCTGATGTCTCATGCTGTAATATTTATTGACACTTGATCAAGGAGAATTAGAGACACTCTCAAAGTACATCAGAAGTGCCTGAGTCGGTCTCACATTCTGCCCAACTCATCCTGGTGGATAGACTTTAACCCCAAGATAACACCACAAACACTATACGCCCCAAATGAGACAAAGAGAATGTTTTTACCAAGAACGGTGTTATCGTCAACATATTCTAGTCTGGAGACACAGATGTCTGTTTACGCAGATTGGAATGTCAGCGGACAGCTATCTATTATGTCTAGGAAGGCAGCAATAGTCTCTTCGACCCTGGCCACCACAGTGTTGAGATAGACTGGCACCTACTGTTCTCAACCAAAGCCAAACAAGTAATACTACTGAGGACCTCAAGGCCCACACGTGACCTCATGTAACCTAAGGATAGAAAATTCCATAACAGATGGCATTGGCTGCCATGCAAGGTGCCAACTGCTCATCAGTTTGTTTGTTTTTTTAATCTAACCATTCATATGCGTTCACACATTAAAACAACGTATTTTAATAATATTTGAATATTTCACATCAATTGGTAGGACACGACAAATGAGTTGTTTTCTGAATGTGGCTCACACTAAACAAAGATATTTAATGCATATTCATTTTCTATAAAAATAAATCCATCAATGATAACAAAAAGTTGATTTATGGTTCTTATATTTGGTGATACTGATAACTGATAAGAGCAGTAAACAGAGAGACAAAAACAAGACACACAGATGATCAAATGTCCATGCGAAATAAAATCAGTGAAGAAGAAAAAGAGATGGAGCTAAATATATATTCAGGAAATCCAGACAAAGGCTACAAACTGACCATTCAGAAGAAAACAAAACAGTTGAAAACGTGAGAATAAAGAGAGAGAGAAAGGGTAAAAAATCGTGGAAATCAAAAAATCAACCTGACATTCATGGAGAAAAGAAAATGAGGAAATGGAGGGGAAAGAGAAAACTATAGGAGGCAATGGAGTGGGAATAATGAGATAGGAAATGAGGAGAAAAGACAATAAAGAGTCATCCAGTAAAGCCAATGATTCATGCCTTTTCATCTTAAAGCTCCTTCCTCTTCTTACAGTCACTCAGTTAATGTGGCTATTTATACACTTGTTTGGTGGACAGGTTATGAGGATGTAACACTTGTGCAGAAAGAGTGAGATACTGTGTGAAACTCAGTAAAAGACACCAACATGAACACTGCTTAATGAAGACGAAAATAGAAGCGACACATTCAGAGAGGAACTGGAAGGAAACGAGAGAAAATGAGGAAGGAAACCAGAGAGACTTGGACTGACTGACGGTGTTGTTTGAAGTGTGAATGCACTGGACTTATTTGTGCAGTTTGAGAGCTGTAACGGCCTTTCTCACCGGGAAATTCAGAAGCTACAGGGGTGTTGATGGGCTGAGCCCACACATGTACAACACACAGAAAAAAGACACTTTTATGCTTCTAAGCTTTATAAAAAAAAGTTTCAGTTGAGTTTCTGCTTTGCTTGAGATCAAAAATAGTTATGTTGCATACATACAGTATGGACTGTATGAATGATTTTTTTGTTGTTTCAAATATCATCCTGTCAGTGCTTTGATACAGAACTTTTCTGTTACTGCTCCTTTCTGCTTTATTCTGATTTTGTGCTGTATAGATCTGAGGAGAAAGCACAGGGCCTGCAACAGACTTACAGTAAACTAACAGATAGAAAGATACAGCCAGACATCATATGTTCTGCATAACATACTGTACACCCACACACATTACGTAGAAAAGACAAAGCAATAGATCAACGTAAAATTGCAAGAAAATGTGTAAATTAAAAAAACGGTCCCTAAAATTCATCAGTTACAATTCACTTATAGTTTTATAGCAACAGTAAAACAACATACAGCGCTTTATCATATTATCTACTCAAGAGTAAGTCTTTTTCCTGGCTACCCCAGGCCACAGAGCAGTACTAGACCACAGAACATTTGTTATCAGGGCTCAAGGAAGGGATTTAATTTGGCAGCTCGTGTTCATACAGATAGACTGAAAATCTGATTCAGATTCAGTCTTAATTCCAAAAAGTGAGTTTAGGACAGATGAAGTAACCAACCCAGACATTCTCCATATTGTCTGTATTATCATACACTGTTTCTGTAATGTCCTCCATGTTATTGATATCAAACATGACTTTCTTTTTCTCTTGTCCACAGTCTATCTCAGGTGTCCAGCAGGAGGTGACTCGTCAGTCTCGGGCCTTCCTGTCCTTTGAGCGAATGCCAGAAATCCAGCTCAACCGGCGACATTCTGACCACGCCAGACAGTGGCTGTGGTTCGCCACCGTCAAATCACTGATTGGTAAGGGAGTGATGCTTGCTGTGATCCAAGGCCGCGTGGTGACCAACGCTCTCAACATTGCCAACGAGGATTGCATCAAAGTGGCTGCAGTCTTGAACAATGCCTTTTACCTTGAGGACCTGCATTATACGGTGGAGGGACGAGACACGCACTATTTCATCAAGACCAGTCTGCCTGAGAACGACCTCAGTGCACTGCGGCTCACCTCAGGCAGGAAATCACTGGAAAACGGTGTAAACGTCACAGTGTCCCAGTCTACAACAGTGATGAACGGGCGAACACGGCGATTCGCTGACGTGGAGCTGCAATATGGGGCTCTGGCACTCCATGTGCGTTACGGGACAACGCTGGACGAGGAGAAGGCACGAATCCTGGAGCATGCAAGGCAGAGGGCGCTCCTGAGCGCCTGGGCCCGCGAGCAACAGCGGGTGAGAGACGGTGAGGAAGGAGTCCGGCTGTGGACGGAGGGGGAGAAAAGGCAGCTGCTGAGCAGCGGGAAGGTTTTGGGTTACGACGGCTACTATGTCCTATCCATAGAGCAGTACCCTGAGCTAGCCGACAGCGCTAACAACATCCAGTTCCTACGGCAGAGCGAGATAGGGAGGAGGTAACACGGCATCATTAAATGTCAAACCCCCCACCACAAAAAGTGAATTCTTAACACAAAATGGATGTCACAGACTTAACAGTCTTGAGACTCAAAACTAGCCACTGAAGAGACCCTGTGTTTGCAAACTTGTTTTATTCTAAGATGGTTATGTAGAATTTATAGACTGATTTGATTAATGATGTAACAGTCACTTCAACACAACTGACCTGGAACATGATGAACCTCCAGTTTAAAACATCTTCATGAGCCCTGGCGCACTCTTTTTCGACCAATGCCTTTTCCCTCTTTCTTTTTCTTTCTTTCTTTCTTTCTTTCTTTCTTTCTTTCTTTCTTTCTTTCTTTCTCTCTGGCCCTGTTGTCTGCCTTCAGACCACCTGCACGCATGCCCCTCCCCATCTCTCTGGTAGGCGGGACTGACCTGAGTGCTGTATAGCTGTGAAGCAGTGGGATATTGAGAAGTGTTCAAATAGCCAATTTAGCATTTGAGCAGGCTTCACAACTAGATGAGCCCGCAAACATTCAGACAGTTGTAAACTGTCAGAGCAGTGAGGCTAACAAATGTTTGTGGATCCCTAACAGATGTTGCAGGTATCATATCTGTGTGGGTCCAGATGTGACCCATCGCTCTGGGTTATAGACCTCGAAGAGCCATGTCTATAGGATCTATTGTTTCCATGGCTGAAGCCATTGAATGGAACTGTTGTGGAACTGTTGTGGAACTGTTGTGGACTCTCTCTAAGAGAGACAGGCACAAAAAAGGACTACACTTTGTACGAAGGGAAAAAAAAGACTGATTTTCTGTTTGATTTTTTTGTTCTGTTTTTATATATAAACTTGCATTTGCTTCAGACAAAAAGGGGTTATAAAAAATGAACAAAAAAGTGTTTACATACTATTACCTATACCACTATTACTACTATTACTACACCACCATCGGATGGACCATGATCTGGACTAAACAAAACCAGAAACTTTGAGTTGTGTTTTTGTTTCTTTCTTACTGATATCTATGATTTGTTTGGTCAGTTCTAAAACCACTCCTCCTGATCCCCTGTGCTTTTACAAGGTCTATAAAAATCGACAGACTACAATCAACAGCAATGATTGAGGAAGCAGGGCGACCGCGGCCCACAGCTGTTTATGATTCTATGTGGATGTACTCTTTGTGGACCGAGTGGGCTCACCGGTCCTGTAAAACACTGGTCCCGTGTCAGCCCAGGAATCCCTCACTTCTGCAAAATGTGACTCAGCCTCATAATGCATAGACCTTGTGCTTTTATCGGTCAAAGGTAGTAGTATTGCTTGCAATAGAAACATGTTGTCATGGCTTTGGGGGGGCAGGGTTGCTGTGAGTAGTAACTAATTGTTGCTTCTCTCCTCGTTTTTGCTTGTTTCTCCTTAAAGGGACAGTGCATCGCCATCAGTGACTTTAATGAGTAACAGTAATTGATCAAAAATCGATGTGGATGTTTTCTCATTGATTGTGGGTCTCTGTACTCTTTTAGAGGAGTTTTCTTTGTGTGTATGTGTGTTTACAAGGGTGGGAAGCCGACTTTAATCATTTTAAAGGAAAGGACAGGAACTTTACACAGAGAGTTAACATCATATACTACCAATCTTTCTTCAGAGACAATTGAGATAGTTGACAATGTTTTATGGGTTTATCTTTTTTATTTGGAAGGTTGAGAAATTCCACTTATCCGTACATCAAAATTAGTCTCAGAGAAAGTAATTTATGTACAGTGTTTCTACGGTAAAGAATAAAATCCTTGAACCTATTTTTTGCTGTCTTGTTTTTGTCTCCACTCTCAAACAACAGCAGCAATGATCAACACAATGTCCCACAATGCCCCACTGCTCCACATAGCTTTGTCATATTGTTACTGAGTGCAGATACATATGGTTAAGACTTTATCAAAAATACAAAAAAAAAAGTGTCTAGTTGCACCAGACACATTTATCCTCTGAATTTCTACTACTGTTATGAAATATTCTGAAAACAAATGTAAGAATTATAACTTCAAACTAGAACATTTCTAAAGAAATTTTGAGTGTACCTGACTCTGGCCCCGTCACGCCCATACATTATTATTGACACTGCAGTAGCACAGAGACTTCATTAAAGTCTGACAGCTTCAGCAGTGTTATCACTGCGACCCCATCGGATTTTCCTATGTTTGTCTCAATGTCTGAATTTTGATTAAAAAAAAAGTCAGAATTTGACGTGATGTCACTTCCTGGAGATTCTCCTCAGTAACGGTACGCTATGCTGAGGAGAGGTGTGCGTGTGGGAACAAATGTTGTTGAAATGATCTCATTGTGTTGTACACAGAATAAACCCCAATCCAACTGGCGAACAAACATCCATCATCTTTCTTCATTCACTACACAACACAGTCCAATTAAAGGAGTGTCAGGCCAGACCAGCTACACAAAGTCTCAGTCCTTGCGGCGGAGGTTTTCGAATCCCAGAAAAAGTTTTTTAAAAAAATGTTTAAAAAAGTCAGAATTCTACGGAGCCCCTAAAGGGACATAGAAAAAAAAAATGAAATGTTTCTAGTGAGCACAAGATACTTTGAAAAACAACCAAGTCAGGGAGGCAGACTACCAGGGGCACGAAACTCCACAGCGGTACCAGGGGCACGAAAGGAGCAGAGCATGAAAAAGCTGATGCTTGTATAGGCAGAAATTCTGTTTGTGCATGTCTGCAAATCAAATCAAATCAAATCAAATCAAATTTTATTTGTATAGCCCAAAGTCGCAAAATACATTTAGCCTCGGAGGGCTTCACAATCTGTACAGGGAGTGACACCCTCTGTCCTTAGACCCTCGGTTCGAGTGAGGAAAAACTTGCCCACAAAAAACCCTTTTAACAGGGAAAAAAGTGGAAGAAACCTCAGGAAGAGCCACAGAGGAGGGATCCCTCTCCCAGGACGGACAGACGTGCAATAGATGTCACGTGTACAGTCAACAAGTCAGCAGAAACATTTTGTACAATTACAATTACAATTACATTTTGTGCACTTTGTCTTGGCTATTGATAAGAAAATTTTCCTATCAATTCATAGTCAAAGCAGTTGTGGGGGATGCTTGGAGGTTTCTGGAACAGGTGCTAATGTTCAGGAATGTAAGGTGTGGTTGTAAGTTGGAGGCTACATGCATTCCTATTGGATGATAATCAGAGTTGACAATTGGTCGGCCATACAGTATTGTGTGACCAGTGAAATGTGTAGTGAGTATGGTGACGCTACACTGTATCATAGTGAAGTTATTGATTAATATTCCTAATAAAAATTCCCAGAAATTATGAATAGCCCTTTCCCCAAATAAATGTTGTAGTGGATCAATGAAGTGTGTAGTGAGTTTGGTGACACTACACTGTACACTGAAAAAATGGAAGAAGGAGGGTTGTTCAATTTACAAGTATGCATTTTGTATTTGCTACATAATTGATTTATATTTCTCTCCAAAACATGATTAAATCTTTAAAAAGCATTTCAATATTGAGGAATTTAAAACCTACATGTCTCCGTCATTTGAAGAAGAAAGGAAAAAGTTATGTTTTATCAGCCGGAAGTTGAAAAGCCCGCCTTCTAGGGGCGGCCTCCTGGACAGAAAACGGTTGCTGAAGACCTGCAGGCTTCGCCATTTTCTCCCTCTCTGTGATATTTTCTATGGATTTGGGCTGCTCGGGACACAAAGGTAATAAAAAACTTATATAAAATCAAATATGAGCCAGTGTTAGAAGCAGCGTGTTTATAATCAAGATTTGAAAACGTTGGGCTTTTTATTTGCCGGTAATGTCGAGTAAATCCAAGTCAGTCTTCATGCTAACGTTTTCGGTCATTCACTGGTTGCTAATGGTAGCGGTCATGCCTGCCGTCCTTGAATATCTTTGCATTAGCTTTTATGTCTGGTAACGTAATGTGTGCAGGGCAACTAGTTTGTATGGGGAAATTCATAGAACATAGGCCTAGGTCTATTCTCTTTTCAAATTGGCACCCGTCAGAGGTATTAAACAAGTTAACAAGTGTGGGGGATGGGCAACTCTGACGTTGGCTTTGGTGAAACACGGCTGCTGTAACGAAATGGAGGAAAACCGACTAGGCGATATTAAAGTAGGTATCTTAGTATCAATTCTGCCATGCTGAGGTTCAGCTGTGTACTTCATAGTATGTCATGTTCAGCTGGAGGTGACTATGGTCTGTTCAAATTAACCCTTTTGGGGAAAAAAGTAATGTTAACATCTATGTGCACCAGAAATTCAGCCCAGTTGCTGATAGTGGCTAATTTATTACGTGCTGCTGTTTATTTTCCGACATTTTGAATAAATTTCTCCACTGAGAAAGGGAGAGTATTGATTGACTTTGATTTTTGAGTATTTATTCCTCGATTTTTTTTTTCGTTACGACGTGCTTGTTATTTCGTGCTCGTCCACTGCGCACAGCTCCATGGACCTGCTTCTCCCGCAGCAACATGCTACCTTAGGATCACTGACTTGTATCAGAGCAGACATGGCCTGTGATTTTTTTTTTTTTTTTTTTTATAAGGAGGGCAATGCCAATATTTGACAGTAATATTCTCAGCTGTCGTTGTTGCTAGGCTTTCAGTGTTTTCCCATTAATTAACTCGTATGGGTCCGCCACAGTCACCAAGTTTTTTTTTTTTAAACAGCGTTTCGCCATCTCTCATATCTCTCAGTCAGCCCCTCCTTCCCTGCACTCTCTCTCTCTCTCGCGTTGGCACACACAAACACGGGCATATGGACAGGTCGCGCTGTAATGGTGATAAACGTTAAATACCCCCGTTGCACGGTCCGATCGCACCCCTAGTCTCCCAGTTCATTATCAACTATAGCTCTTTTGCAATTGTTATGTCCTGCCTTGAATTGAGTTTAACATTTATTTATTTTTTCTGTGTAGATATCCTCCAGCCAAGACCAATATTTGATATAAGGTATGTCTCTGGGTGCTGTGTCAAAGGCTCAGTAGTAGTGGTGAGTATTAGAGTATTACTATTCAATTGCTTTTGTTGGTTTACTGGATGTGTTAAAACAAGAATGAATGGATTTCTCAGCATGATGATGACGATATTATTTTCAAAAATATTGTAATGATAATTTCTGTAAATCCTACTGTCTAAGGTTTTAATGTTAATTTTTTGTTGAAACTATTTTGGAGAACTGTTTCTAATAATTAGTCTCTCAGGATAACATAAAATAATTTAACGGCACCACAAACTACACCTTCTTAAATGGCTGTGATTGTAATTTTTTTGTGTTTTTGTTGTAGTATTGTTTTTCAACAATTACTAAACTATATTACTATAACTTTTATGATGGTAAGATTTATTGATTTCTGGATTAGACTGCATTGGTTTAGGATTAGAGGATGCCCTAATGGCAAGGTTATGCATTTTAAATTATGGTAAAGATTTGCTCTATTTCTGTAGGATGTGTGTCAGTGAGTTGAACTTCCATTTGTTTGTCTCTCTTTCTCTAGTGAATGTGGCAGTGTAAAGGGTGTTCAGTCACTGTGCAAAGTAGGTCTGAATTACTTCACCATTATAAACTCAAACACCCACATTTTGGACGCACCATAAATTATCCATGTACGTATTCTAAATGTCCCTGTACATTTAAGACATGGAATGCTTTAATCATCCATCAAAGTAGAGTGCATTCCACACAAGATAATCAGACACTAAAAGAGTTGTCTATTTTCAGCTGTCACTTATGTGCATGCAAAAATTTAGCTAATGAAAGGGAGTTTTTTGTTCATATCAACACACATCTGAAGAAAAATTAAAATGTATGTTGCATGTTTGTTGGCTGTAGTTTTCAAACAAGTATTTATGGAACCTTTAAGTCTCATAAGAGTCGCCGACACACACCTCACACATTAGCTGATTTTCTACCAGGTATTGTAAAAACAACTACAATAGCATCTCCACCATTAGATGATTTGTTTGCTGATAGCCAGGACGAGGAGTGTGTGTTAGAGGAAGTTTCTGATTCTTCACAAGATCAACACAATGCACTTCCAAGTGCAATTGAGCAGCAGCTTGCAGCAGCCTTACTAAAGTTGGAATATTTAGTCCACGTACCAGGTACAGCAATTGATGATTTTTTGCAAGAACTTTACTACTTGATAAACACTGCATCAGTCACAGTATCTAGAAGTGTTGTGACAGATATCCTTAAGTATCACAAAATACAAGTTGATGACTCTGTAGTTACAGAAATCACCACAGCAGTATGCTCATCTAACCCTGTTCCAAAAGCAATTGAAAAAGGCGGCCCTCTTAGTACTTCATATCAACATAAACAATTTTATAAGGAAAAATTCTGTGTTGTGGAACCAGTTACTTACATACTTGATCATAAAAAGAAACACACCTTTCAGTATGTCCCACTGTTGAAATCTTTGCAACAAATTTTAAATAATAAGGCCATTGTTAATAAGATAATTGAAAATCATAGAGGACAGCAGGACATTGAACTTGACCCATCTCTTGAATTCAGGTCCCCTGAAGATGGTTTGCATTTTAAGGCAAACAGTTTCCTAAATGCAGAGGAGTTACGGATATCACTGCGTCTGTATGTGGATGATTTTGAGACCTGCAATCCCCTAGGCACCTCTAGGAAAAAACACAAGCTTTGCGGTGTTTACTGGATACTAGGTAACCTGCCACCAGGCTCCCACTCATCTTTATCATCTATTTATCTTGGAGTGCTTTGCAAAAGTGGTGATGTAAAAACATATGGTTATGAAACAGTCTTGGAACCCCTTCTTCAAGATCTTAAAATTCTCGAGGACCATGGTGTGTATGTGCCTTTATTAGGTAAGTCTCTTAAAGGTACAGTACTGAGTATTGTGGCTGACAACCTGGGCTCGCATGGTATTGCAGGGTTCATAGAAAATTTTTCTGGTGATTACGTTTGTCGCTTTTGCACAGCAAAGAGTTGTGATTTCAGGAATCACTGTGTTGCTACCGGTGCTTTCAGCCTTAGAACTAGAGAGGGCCATGCAGATCATGTAAAATCATCTTGTGAGAAGGATACACATTGCTTTGGAGTTAAGAGAGAGTGCATTTTTACCAAAACTCTTTCTCATTTTCATGTTGTCTCCGGTTTTCCGCCTGATGTTGCTCATGATATATTTGAGGGCATTGTGCCTGTTGAGCTGGCCCACTGCTTGGCATTAATGATATCAAAGAAGTTATTTACATTAGATGAACTAACTAAAGCTATACTGACCTTCCCCTATAAATGGTCCGACAAAACAAACAAGCCACATATTGTACCACAGAGTTTCTTGGGTCGGAAAACTATCGGTGGCAACGCTCATGAAAACTGGAGCCTACTGAGGCTGCTCCCATTTGTGATAGGTCCCCTTGTCCCAGAAAATGAGCCAGCATGGCTTGTGTTGATGGATTTAAAAGATATTGTGCAGTTAGTTGTTGCTCCTGTGCATACAGATGAATCCATCTCATACCTTGAAAGCAAAATTGTTGAGCACAGACAGAGGTACCAAGACCTGTTCCCTGGTGTCAGACTTCTACCCAAACACCACTATGTAGAACACTACCCGCAGATGATAAGGTGTTTTGGCCCTCTAGTCACAGTTTGGACAATGAGATTTGAAGCCAAACATAGTTTCTTTAAGAACATTGTTAAACACACAAGTTGCTTTAAGAATGTACCACTGACTTTGGCTTCAAAACATCAAATGATGATCGCATTTCAC
The DNA here is from genome assembly GCA_946959425.1 of Argyrosomus regius. Lineage (NCBI taxonomy): Eukaryota > Metazoa > Chordata > Actinopteri > Sciaenidae > Argyrosomus > Argyrosomus regius. The sequence continues at coordinate 32,749,528 of OX336883.1, forward strand.
ATAAACTCACCGTCTTATGGTAAATCTTGCCTAGATGTATCTAATGTCTCCACAGTTCCAGTTGATGTACTGAAGGAGGAAGTAGCTGAGGCTATAAAGCTAAAATGCCCTAGCACATCTGAAGTGCATCTTGCTAAGAATGCATCAATCAATGGCATAACCTACAGCAATGGCATGATAGTTGCCCACGGATCAGTAGGTGGATTACCAGAGTTCGCTGAAATTATTCAGATGTGTGTAGTAAATGAGATGTTGTTCCTCATTGTGAAAGTGCTGTGTGGGTGGTACACTGAACACTACAGAGCATTTGAGCTAAGCTTGTCACCATCCAGAGAAGTAAAACTTGTGGCACTCAGTGAACTCACTGACCCCTATCCACTGGCCTCTTACACGGTTGGATCAAGTCATATGGTGACCTTAAAAAGGCAGATTATCATAAAAGGTTGGTTATCCACCAAAATGGTGATTAATAGTAGGACTGAACAGAGTTGTATGTTTTTTTTTTGTCACAAGACATTTGTCTTTGGAGTCTGTCAATCTGCCTTCAGACTGTATTTTTTTGTGCTTTGTTGCCCATGGGAGTTTCTCTGTAATCTCTTTGTATATCTATTATAGGTCATACTGTATTGCATGTCATACTGATTTTTGTGGGTCACATCCTAGGCTTCTCATTTGTATCCACCTCTGTCTAGTTTTCAGGATGAACTTTAAGCTAGTACAGATGGATTTTATCAGGTAGTAGTTGGGCAAATTACAAAATGAAAGTGGGACTAGAATCAATTCTTCAAGGCCAAGTGGTCATACTATATCTGAGTAAACTGAAAATGAGAAACCTAACATCATGTTGCATCAATTAGTCTATTGACACAAGTGAAATACTGTGATTAACATAAAACAATAAGCATTAATTTTTTATTTTTTTTCCTTTTTGTCACTTTCTTTCTTTTTACAGACTGAGACGTAGAAGGATGAATGCCCCGGCACTTCTTAAAGTCATCCTGGGTGACAACAGCAGCCAAAGGATGACTTTCCCAAATGGACTCCCTGGATCTGTTAATGAACTTGTTAGTGAGGTACAAAGACAGATGTGGACTTTGACTTTGACTTCAGACTTCAGTTTATGGATGCACTATTTGGAAATGACTTCATGAACCTCACTTCAATGGATGAAGTACAGGATAGAGGGACAATTAGAGTGATTGCCATGACAGATTCCTCAACTCCTCAGTGTGCTAATATCCTTCCCACCTCAGCTGCCCATCACTCCCTTGATGAATCCTCATCCCTGTCCAGTGGATGTGTTGACACTGACATACTCTCTTCACCGGAGTCGGAGTCATCCTGCTCTCGGTCATCTTGGCCGAGCATCTTTCGTGTTCCTCAGTTTAGTTATGATGCCGAGTTGAAACTTGCACAGGGCAATGCAGCTTACAGGGAAAAGGGTACATTGTTTATTCCTGATCCTAAACTGAAGTCTAACATTCTTGAGGGCCTAGTGCAAGAAATTGTTCAGTACAAACTTTATGTTTCTGACAAAGACTTTAATGCAGTTGGAGAGGCTCTAATCTCAAAGCATCCTTGCCTGACTGAGAAAGGCTCCCTCTCTGGATATGCTGGATGGAAATGCAGCTTGAAGAACAAACTGGCAATCTACCGCACTCACCTGAGAAAGCTTGGATGTCCTGAGGTGACAATAAACTCTCTCAAGCACAAACCAGAGGGCAAATCAAGCCCTGCTTTTGGCATTAAAAAACCAAGAAGGTCTGAAGTGAACTACTGTCCCCCCTATCCTACTGGAGAATCTGAGAAGAGTCTTGAGAGTGTGAGAATGGAGCTTCTTTCAGATGTTAAGAAGAACAACAGGGAAGCAGTAAGGATGAAAATGGAAAAGATGTTTGCATATAGGAGACAGGAAGTGGTTCGAGACACACCAATGATAAGAGACTTCCAGACGAGATGGCCAGCACTTTTTGAAGTAGGCGAGGTATGTGATTTATTCTCTCTCTCTCTCTCTCTCACTCACTCACTCACTCACTCACTCACTCACTCACTCACACACACACTCACACTCACACACACTCACACACATAAACTAAAATTAAATCTGTACAGATGTAGCAACTCAAAAAACACTAGATTTCTGAGTATTTATTCCTCAGACCGTCATAGCAGTCATATTGATAGCTGCATATGAACAGCTGTTATAGACCTGTGGCTTTCACTACATGCTGTAAAAAAAATTCTGTGAGAGGCGCCATCTCCTGGTCATACCCTGTAATTAAATGAATAGGTGGTGTTACAGTAAAAAATAGACACGCCCAGAAGAAGGAGGGGGTCACTCCAGCCGCTGGAACTTTGCTGGAAGACGGCAGCCATTCGAATGGCTTTCAGCTTGAAGGGGAACTTTTGAGTTGCTACTACTGTATGATTCCTATCTGTTGATTTACCTTCATTTGACAAAGTCATGTACACTTACCTGCTGGCTGCTAAGCAGACCCTCTCCCAAACTAAATCAATTGTTAAGCACCAAGTTTCAGCTGGAAAATATTTGGAGGGTATAAATGATTTTTTTTTAAAGTATGATCATGACATAAGATAACTAGAAAATAAAGCAATAAAACAAGGAACTTTTTGAATTTCTCTGCTCCTGTACAAATGTTCTAATTTAATTTTAACTTACTGTTGGTCATGGTTACTTGATTGGTGTGTTTTTTTTTATTTATTTTTATTTTTTTATGAATTGCTGCCATATCGCATGTTGATGTCTGTAATTCTCATTTTCAGATAAATGCTGAATTCAAACGGATCACAACAATGCCCCTGCAGTCCAGATTTCTATCGCAATTAGATGTTCACTCCGAGAAACTGCTCAAAGTTTTTAAAAACAGAGGAGGACAGATTGGCAGACGCCTAGGGGGCATCATTGCACCCATGGATGAAGTAAGTATTTTATCCTATATTAGGACCAGCACCTCGTTGAAGCCCCCTGTAATTTCGTTGTGCTTACAGTATGTCTATTCTATTCTATTCTATTCTAAGTATACTCTCTGGAGGGAGTTAACTTGATTCAATAGCCTAGAGATGCCTTTTACTTGGACAAATGAAAATTTACTCAGACAAACTCAAACAAAACAACTTGTGCTTCTGCTTTTCTGCCTCAGGATGATGACGTGGATCTGGGAAGAGAATGTGTCATAAAGGCACTCAGCGTTTACCTGAACGAGGACCCGGAGAATCTATTGAGAGAGTATGTGGTAAGTATTACTTAGGTTTAGTATGTTGAGATGTTATCTTTCATATTTTGTATAAGCTTTAAAACATCTAACCACTGTAATTACTTTACAGTCAGCTAACTTGTAAGATAATATGGTAGTGATCTTAATTTATACAACAAGTAGTTTCGACCAAGCAATCTGATTGGTCAACAAGACATTTAGAGTGCTCAAATCAGCATGACAGCACGCCTGACTCAAAACTAAAAATATTACTCCGCCATGTCATGTTGTTGTATAACCATCCATGGATTTTTATTTTTTAGTTTATGTTACTCGTGAAAAAAAATCACAAACTAAATCAACCTCCTGTAGAGTGTTCCTGTCAGCTGCCAAACTCAAATTTTAGAACAATTAAATAATAATTTCTTAAGTAATATGCTGTAAACTGCCCTGCTTTAGCCGAGAGGGTTTTCTCCCTTCCGTATGTGTATAAAGTCAGAGAGACACTAGTTGTGACCGTAGTTAAAATATTTTTAAAAATATAGCCTGGAGCTGAATATTTTGTTAGATAAAACGGAAGATATTACCTCTATGTTTTTCTGTCTCTCTTTTTTTGCGACTTTTGGGCTTTTAAATAATCTGGAGTAATCGAAATGTTTGACTTTTCCCATCAGCTGTGTTGGCGACGCGGTATTGATTTAGTTCGGGAAACTCTAAGACCCTGAAAAAATGTTAACGTCAGCTCAGAGTTCACTCATCTGGGACTAGAAAATCTTTTCTGTTGCTAGTTCATTACTAAGGGTCGGATTATTTGCTGTAGAGGTAAACTAGGTTCCATTACACATAGGAGTCTACTGACGTGACTGATTGTGTTTCAGGTATTAGTCGGACCCCATGTGTTTCCATGGAAACGGAAAGCACACTCACAAAAACCTTTTAAATTTGAGAGCAAATTGTCCATCAAAATGAATATATATTGATACATTTTATTTTGTTGGTAATACTTGTATAATCGCAATATTACCCGAGAGGGTGTGCTTTAACGTCATTTGAGCACGACAGTGATGCGGTCAGGACAAGCGCCTCGGTCCCTACCCTCTCGGGTAATATTGCTTAAATCAAAGTGTGTGTGTTTGTGTGTGGTTTTGAGCCTTTATGAGGCACTTTGTGTTACTTTCTGTATGAAAAGTGCCATATAAATAAAGTTTGATTTGATATCTTAATAAATTACTCAATATAGATATGCAGTATTCCCTATATGGACGTGGCATGTAGTGTAATCACACTTTGATTCTTTTTGTGCATTGTACAGGCAGCAGATGAATCCCTCCTCCAGGAATCCATTGAGGAAACCACTATGGGTATATACGTCTGGAAACACAGAGATGCCAGTGAAAAACCAGAGGACATTGGCATTGTCCTCGAGTCCCAGATTGTGATGCGGGATATGGACAATGTTCCCTTAGCTGCTGCTATGTTGTTTGGCCTAATATATTCTTTGAACTTAAACTACCCTGCTGAACTCAAGTATACCTTTGAAGTGCTGCAGAAGGTGGTCATGGAGCTTGAAGGCAATGCACTGTCCAAAAAAGCCCAAGTCCTGAAGAACAGACTTTATCAGTGAACTGTCTATCCAGGCTCTCGAGCTTGATTTCTTAAGACATGCATTATGTCACCTACCTCTTCCAGTTGTTGGACTTTTCTTTTGGGTGGGAGGCTTTTTTTTTTTTTTAATGGACTTATAACCGAATTCCCCCCCCATTTTTAGAGTTTGGGGTAATTGTTGTTTACTGTGAACACTGGTAATTGGAAACAAGCCAATAATTGTTTCAATGTTCACATTATGGAACATCCTGTGGTCATGGTCAGGCTGTGTGCTATGTACCATAGAGCCAAAAGGACAGGTGTGTATTCAAGTGAAAATTCTGTGTCAGTGTGTTGTATGTACATAGATGAGTTTTAATGTGTGTGGTGACTGTAGCTTTGGCTTCGGGTTGTGGTTCACCAATAATGTTCTGTCTTTGTTAAAAAAAAAAAAAAAAAGGCTATCCAACTATTTTTCTGGTAATACTGTATGCATTATTTCATCTACCTCTTCCAATTGTTTGATTTATTTGGGCGAGTGGGAGGCTTCTTTTTCCACTTAATTTTTTTATTGAACTGAAACAGACTACTACCCCTATTTTTAGGGTTTGGGGTGATTTTTCTTTAACTGCCATACCTCCTTGAAACAATGTTCTAATAAATATAAATGGAAATTTTCAATTAAATAGTGTTTACTTTGTTTTTCCACTGAATTGTCAATATAATGTGATTTACTGTACATATTAGATTACCCAGGTAGTACACAGCAAGTTGTATTTTTAGTCATTACGGATGTTTATTACGCACTGTCTGGAGGTAATAATTGAACATATGTCGGTCTATTGCCACATGTCCTTTTTTATTTTCCGTAAAAGATTCTGCTTGATTAAGTGGGGGTGTAGAAATGAATTTCTTAAATTACCAATCATCTTATAAAAGTAATTTAAATATTTAAAGTATACCAAACTTAATAGTGTCAAATTTACCTGTGGAAGTTAGGTTAGTTTCACACAAAAAAATTATGTTGATCCAACTGATAATTAAATATCATACACATTAAAGAATAGCGTTCATTTAATATAAAAAAAATCAGTCAGTTTAGCAGAAGATAAGCTAATATACTTAACATCAAACAAATATTTTAAATTTATGTAAGAAAGTTATGTTGGTTTAACGAATAATAATTTAATGTACAGAACATGAATATATCAATTTGAGTAAACATAACTTTAATATGTGCAACCGATGTCCATAATTTTTTTATGTAAATCCAAAAGACTTTTTTTTTCAGTGTATCATAGTGAAGTTATTGAATATTTTTGTAATATCTCTTTTCGGTGTTGCAATTTTCAAAATAAAATAAATAAAATGATGATTATTGAAGTTGTTGATGTTCGTCTATAAATATTTGATCGTTGCGTGTGCACACGGCCCACACACACACACACACACACACGCACACACAGACACACACACACACGGTACACACGGAGCAACAGAGAGAGGTAGGTGGGAGGGGCAAAGGGCTTTCCGGAGGACACCAAAAACAACACACATGCATACAGACAGAGACATATATCCTAGAGACAGAGGTTTGAAAATGTTTAAAATGACGTGTGTGTGGAAAACCGAGTGAATACGAGTCTGGACGACTGCTGTCGATGTCTGACGGGCGCGGAGAGCGGAGGAGAAGTACGCTCCCAGTGCGTCCACCCAAGCACCCGAGAAGGCGGGCGTAGTACGCGCGCACAGCTTCCGCGTGCAGTGCGTCCGGGACGTAATTAGGCGCAGGTGCGCACGCTCTCTCTCTCCCTCTCTCTGACTCCTGAGAGAGACAGAAAATCTCAAAATGAACCCCCTCGAACAATTGGCCACAAATGCCAAACTGTAGATCGTATCAAAAAGCCAAAATGACCATGAGCATCCTCATCTTGTCGACCATTTCCGTGCTGAGTTTCAGTGGTGAATGTTAAAAACTGTGACCTCGGGAGTTTGGGAAAGAACAGGTGCTCCCTGCTCCTTTTGGAAATTTCCCTCCAATTTAAATGGGAGTAGATGGGGCTGTGAGGGGGTTTTGCTGGCGCATCTGTGCATCCCACACCCAAACTAAATATCTGACAGCTTCAACAGATTAATAGGAGTTTTCCTACGTTTCTATCTATGAATAATTTCTGTGGAGTGAAATTTGCGGCCTCAGGAGCAGTTTACAAATTAATTTTTCGACAGTTTTTTCTCTCCCTCTCCACTCTAGCGATGATGTCACGCACTCTAGCTCTCGAACATTCTACCAATACACACCCATTCATTTTTTTGCTGTGGTTTTTGGCGATTTGTAGGCAAACTGTTTGGCGAAATGCTTAGATATGTCATAGCCCACATCGTAATAATCGTAATTGTAATAGTAATCAAGTCGTGAGAGGACCACAGCCCGTATTAGTAGTTGGGTAGCATGTTGATTCAAGTAAAGCCTGATTTTTTATTTTTTTTCAGTTGATTGATTGGTGATTGTTGGTGCCAACCCAAAGCTATTTGACAACTTGGAAATGGGACTCTAGAGTTATTTCTCCCCTAATTCCAGGAGTGGAATAATATCATGAATTCAAGGAGTAATACAATGTAACAATACTCCATTACAAGTCCTGTAGTCAGTGTTATACTTACGTAAAACTACAAATGTATTGTCATTAGTATTTGAAGTCCTCCATAGCCCCCTCCTACCTCACCAACCTACAACGACATACATGTGCAACCACCACCACCCCTATGTCTATGATTGTCTTTTAAAGTTATATAAGATTAATGCATTATTATTGTGTGTCTTCGTGCATGTCTGCTAGACATTCTGAGGATGTTATGTAATTGTGATCAATTCCAGTACAGCTTGGTGCTCTCCTGTAATAGTCCATGAAGACTCACTCTCAGTCTCTTTTTCCTTCTCCATCATCCATCTTTTCCTCAGCTAGTCCTGTGTCCTCCCCTTGAGGGTGCTTTGTCACTTCCGCTGTCTTCTTCCCTTGGCAGTTCCTTGGCTAATATAGTGATTCAATTGTACCCACTCCCTGTGTTTTGTGTAGTATCTGCCCTCCGCTCTTTGCTTAGTGGCCAAAATCAAAGTGCAGCCCAGTCCAGCGATGCAGAAAGTGTTCAATGTGTTCAGCAGACTGTGGTTTTCAACATGAGCTTGTAATCTCAAGCTGGTGGCAGCTTAGTTTATTAGTAATATTTTACTGCCTCAATGCACAAAATGAACATATTATATCTGGCGGTGTTTGCAAGTGTCAATTCCAGATTTTAGGCTTTTTGCACACTCCATGCCCCGAGGCATTTCAATACATACCAAACTCTAAACTCACTCTCTGGGAAAAATGCATCTCTGTAATATCCTGGCCAGGAAACAAATATCAAAACAATTCACAGATTTGTATGTTGGTTCCCTTGATAGTGAAATAGTTTAAAAGCAACCTTTTTAAAAGAGCCAACATGCATCTGACCTTCTGTATTTTCCTGCTGTTGAGCAGAGATTGCGTTGTCAGTGATGTTATCTTAAACCAACAGCTTCCACTAATTATACAGCAATTCAGGTTATAAAACAGTGTGTTTATCATTTATTAATATTATTCTAGATAGAAAAAATGTTTTCATAACACCTCATATTGGATGGAGAAACATAGTAGCCAATGTAAGTATTTATTGTATATTTGTTATACATGCAAAGCTATCTTTTTAGGTTCAAGTTGAAGTCCTGAGCACACACACATCTCAGATAGGAAGTGATGTCAGGGTCTGTATTCTGAGGCACAGAGTAATGATTCCAATACATTGGTGCAGACTTGCTACGGAAATGAGCAGCAAATCAATCTGACAGAGAAATGGGCTGCTGGATGCATTTACTGCCTCTGTGTGTAGGCATGTTGGCAAAATGTCAAATAGCAAATGGAATATGATGTGTGACAATGTGTGTTTGTGTTCAGCGACATATGCATCAATTGAATGAATGTATGTGTGTGTGTGTGTGTGTGTGTGTGTGTGAGCAAGCAAGAAAGAGAGAGAGAGAGAGAGAGAGAGAGATCTGCCTCTTTGCATGATAGTCACTAGAAAAAACAATGAAATATCTGTGTCCATAGGCCCATAATGTTCCTATGAATATCTTGCTAGCAGAATGCCAAACTCTAGCTTGCAGGTGGAATATCTGAACAAATGGAGCTGAAGAAGCACAAACCTGGCATTTGTGTTTTATTAAAAAATACAGCATGGAGCACAACAGCGAAACGATGGAATGACCTACAACAAAGGTCAAGACGTGGAGTGTAACCGTCTATGGAAACTGAACTATTTGCACTGCTAGTATGAGAGGGTACAGGGCTTTCATTTGTGTTAAATCTGCTCAGACTAAGCATGAAGAGAAATCTAGAGGTGGCAGGACTGCATTTAAGGTGTATATAGGATGATGACGAATACAGACAACTATGTGAAATTCAATCATCTCAAGACCACCTGAGTACGATTTATGCTGTAATTATATATAATTAATATCGATTGGTTACATTTATACAGTGACTTTATCCAAATGCTTTACAATTTACCTCTCATTCACCCACACAGCTCACACAATCGATCCAATATTTCTTATTATTATTTTTATAATTATTTAAGTCAGCAGGATTCATCTTCTAAGGATCACAAATATCTTTACAAAAGACACTTACCACATGACCACAATGTCTATGGTTCAGATTCAAACAGGGACCACTGATGCATGCCATCCCTTTCTGTCATCCATATCTCTGGCAGAGGTCGCCAAGGTAGTTAGAAAACTCTTTGGCAGCAAGGCTCCAGGTGTGGATGAGATCACCCTGAGATGCTGGAGGCTTTGGACATTTGTTGGGCTGTCCTGGCTGACATGCCTACAGTACAGTAGTGGCAGACCGGGGTGGTGGTCCCCATTTTCCAAAAAGGGGACTGGACGGAGGGTGTACTCCAATTATTGGGGTATCACAGTGCTCAGCCTCCCTGGGAAAGTGTATTCTAGGGTGATGGAAAGGAGGCTCCAAATGATTGTCGAACCCCAGAGGAACCATGTGGATTCCGTCCTGGCTGTGGAACAATGGACCAGCTCTTTAATTCAATTCAATTCAATTTTATTTATACAGCGCCAAATCATAACAAAAGTTATCTCATGACACTTTCCACACAGAGCAGGTCTAGACCGTACTCTTTATAATAATATTATTTACAGAGACACAACAGTTCCACCATGAGGAAGTAAACTTCCTTTTAACAGACCTTGGGCAGACCCAAGCTAATGATGTTTAACTATATGAGGTAAACTGTAAGGAGATATGGTAGCAATAATAATATAAATAAATAATATATAATATATGCAGTGAATGTCGTGCAGGACCACAGCAGCAGCCACGATCCATGAGAACCTGCGAGACCCTTGTAGAGATGCTGGTCATGGGAGTTTGAGCATCCAGTCTACATGTGCTTTGTGAATTTGGAAAAGGGCGACTGTGTCGACTGTCCCCCGGGTGCTCCTGTGGAGGGGTACTGAGGGATTATGGGATACCGGGGCTATATCGTACCCCATAATCGCTTATGGGGTACAATATGGAGATAAAGTGAGAGCTGTGTCCATATTCTCGGCACAAAGTCAAATACATTCTTAGTGGGTGTGGACTCCACCAGGGCTGCCCCTTGTCATTGATCCTGTTCGTGATATTCATGGCCTGACCTTCAGCACTCAATGGGGCAATTTGCAGCTGAGTGTGAAGCGGCTGGGATGAGGGTCAGCACCTCCAAGTCTGAGGCCATGGTTCTCTGCCAAAAAATGGTGGAATGCTCCCTCCAGGTTGGGAGCAAGTTGCTGCTCCAAGTGAAGGAGTTCAAGTATTTTAGGATCTTGTTCATGAGTGATGGGAAAATGGAGCATGAGATTTTGGTGTAGCATCTGCAGTGCTTTGCACATTGTACCCGACTGTTGTGGAGAAGAGGGAGTTGAGGGGGAGGTTTTCCAGTCATCTATGTTCCTATACTCACCTACTCATGAGAAGAAGAGGGAGTTGAGGGGGAGGTTTTCCAGTCATCTATGTTCCAATACTCACCTACTCATGAGCTTTGGGTAGTGACTGAGATTGTGGCAGTGACGTGCGGTCAGGAGAGGCAGGGGAGGCAGAGCCTCACCTGTCATCATGGAAAAAATAAAATATATAATAAACAAATAAATTAAATGGTTTTATTTATCAAATGGTTTGAACTATAAACTAATTTTATAGTTCAAACCATTTAATTCATTGCCATTAAGACCTGAAGTCGTCAAATAAACAATAGGACAGGTATTCTGGAAGGGCACATATTTAGCATGTCACAAGATCAAGGCCTAAACACTGGGGCTGGTAGATGTTTCTAGACATCACCTGATTGGCGAGTCTGCACTGTCCCCAATGTGTATTGTGTTGATCAAGGAACCAATCCAGTAGGGGGCTAAAAAGCTTCCCCTAGATATTACTTGATTCAATTAGTCTATACTATGTCAAATGTAAAACTTAAAACAAACAACAAATAAAATAACAAAACAAGAGAAAATTCTGCTTTTCAGTCGTAATCAATTACAACTAAATTCAAAATTTTCTTCCATTTGTGAACAGGTTGAGTTGTCGTGGTGTTAATAACTCAAGTGGTTGATTCAGTGATAGGTGGTTTAAAAGAGTCTTGAGGCAAATAATCAAAATACTTATAACAATGAGGACAACAGAACCAAGCAGGACAGTTTCAAAAATTAAATAACCAATGTCTCTAACTTTTCCTTAAAAGTCAAACAAACCAGTGGTTACCAGATTGTCTTGGCTGTATTATTCAGATTGTTGATCGTATAGCATTCAGTTTTGATGACAGCACAATTTTCTCCTTGAGAGGCCAGTAATCTGGCATGGTTTGGTAAAGCCATAATTGTTACTGTCTGTTGTCTTCATGTTGTCTTTTGTGGTGAAAATTGCAAGATCTTAAACTTCTTGGAACGAGTTTCTTATGTGATCTAAGGTTACTCCATAAGGTAACTCCATAAGATTGAATCAGGGTACCAAAAATTATGTCCATAGTGTTTGTGTGTGCAATTGGTGTGTGCCTGTGTATGCGTGCATGTGTGTGTGTGTGTGTCTCAAGTGACAACCTCTATGGCTGTAAAGTGAAGCTCATGTGCCAAAACAGCAGTGGTTAGACAACTACTTCAATCTTGCTACAGAACATGTCAACCTCCATATTCAGATGCTCAACCTAACAGCAAAACAAATTTACAGAAACATGCTTACAACTTGGTAAAAGAATTACTTTGGTCACTGTAGCAAATTTCCTGTTTAACTGTACTGAGGGTGTATTTTATAGAACTTAATTAATTAATTAACAGATAGGTGTTGTTACGAATGGCTTGTTTGAGCACTCAGTTATTGTTCAGTCCACTTCAGGTCCACAATGATTCTTGTCTTAGCCCATGTTTAGAGTGGTCAGGAGGTGGTAGAGGCAAAACCGCAAGATGACGAGGGTCAGAGCCAACACAATGACCTTCACAACGGCTCTTCAGAAACCTGTTGGAGACGTCGCAGATATGACATCCATTCATCATACAGTCCATGGTATACCAGTTTCTTGGTATAGTAACAGGGTTAGGAGTGTGCTCGCGATAAGAGCAGTCGGCATGGAGTTGTTTGCAGAATGACTGTCCCGTGTGCAAAGACAGGGAACAAGTACAATGTCCATAGGTGGTGTTGAAGTTTTAAGTGTTACAGGGGTTTATGGGCAAAGCCATCAATAAGAGTCCATTTCCTGTACTGTGTAGGATGGATTCAAATACATGACAGTTCTTAGGGTTTGGGTGATAATTTTTCCAGGTTAGGGTTGTGGCTCATACCACCTTTCATGGTATCTGGAGGTTGTGGTGTCTGAGGATTTTTTTTTTTTATGAATAATCCAGTTCCTCTGCTACTCTGATGTGGTTGTCCAACGTCTTCTTCTGGGCCTCTGGGCCTGCGTTGTCCTTCTGCTCCTCTGATGACTGTGGTTGTCAGATGTCTTCTTCTGGGCTTTTGAGCCTGTGTTGTCCTTGAGGGGAGGAGATGTTTCCCAGGATGTGACCAACATCCTATGGCTCCGTTGGTGATGAGGAAGAAGACTCGCAGGATGAAGAGTGAAGACCCAAAGTGTGACGAGGGGTCTTGTCGATCTCTGGTGGAGGAGATGTTTTCTTCCATGGATGTGTGGATCCAGATGGAGTGGTCTTCACAGTCGACTGCCATGTTGGTGGTCAGCAGGAGGTGTTGGTGTTTTGTACCAACGTGGCTTTCAGGCGTTCTTCCTTTGGAACTGTCTGCTGACTCAGACTCAGTCCCCTGGATGGATTTTGTGGCACAGTTTTTACTAGGAGAAGACTGGACAGCTTTTACTTGTCTGTGGAACAGCTGAACAGCAGAGATTATAGCAGAACAAAAACATTATGGCTTCAACCATGGCATGGAGATCCATATTCTTCATGTATAGCACTGAGTTGCTTGATATAGTCATTGGAGTGGGTGCTGAACTCATTGACATTAAGGCCAGAAGTAACGGCATCATCTATTTCAGACTTCTGTCTGAGTTGATGCTCTGTGGAATGTTGAATCTGGGAACAATGTCTTTCAGCAGGCATTTTCCTGTGGAAACGGTGTCAGTTTTCTTGCAATTCCAGTTTGACCAAAAACACATACATACAAGAATTTCGTCATAACAATCACATTTTTGCATATAGATAAATAAATTTGTATCATTTCAAAAAGTTCCCGTGGGGAAGGTTGTGTCGACACCGTTGTCTGTACGGTTGTACCTGGGTTATATGATAAATTAGGCATTTTTTTGTGCATAGTCTACCACTCTTTCAACATTATCAGACACATCCCCCCTTTAGCCACATGTGACAAGCTATGTGACATGTGAGCTAACCACGGTACAGATGTGTGGGAGCCACAATGCGGCCGTCACTGTGGACCCACAGGTTATTTACATATATACGACCATGAGAAAACTAAGACCATTGTTCCTTTACATCAGCAGCCTCCTGTAAAAGGCCACGTCATTAGGAGAAGCAAAAGTCATTAGCAGGTATAGGATAGAACCTAGACAGAAAAGACAATTCTAGCATTTCCCTTGGCTGCATGGTCAACCAAGGCATTGCCTGAAAAGATAGGGTCATTGGATTTGAAGTTAGCACCAGACTTAACAGCAGCAATAGGTGATGGTGGTTGGCATGCACCTAACAGTTCACCAATCTAACAGTGTTTTGACATTTTCTGAGGATGTAATAATCCTCAGTTTGCCCATATTGTTAATAATCAATGCAGACACTGAAAATACATGGATACATATATGCATATGTGGAATCTGTTATAATATGAACAGTTTTACCTTTTGCTGGTGATCAGTTGTCATTGGTGCATATATCTCAGCTACTTTGGCAGAGCTTGAGGATGGCAGGGCGATGCTTTTAATAATTGAAAATGGTCACAAATTGCATACCCTGCTTATGGCACTCCATTCTGTCTATAAGTAGAGCCATCAGTTTTAGAAAACAAAATCAGAGTTGTGAGAGAAGATTATGTAGTGTCAGGGTAAGGTTTAAAGGAACATGTAATAACATGAGGTTATGGGGATCACATCATTCTCTGTAGGTACCAGTGTAGAAGGTTAAGAATAGAGTTTTTGTGTGTGGCATGCTAAGAGACTGTTAGAACATATTTTCCTGTCTCGTTCCTGTTAAACTTATGATGAAAGTCTTCCTTCTACGGGGTCTAATCTATCGGAAAAAAATAAGTAATAGTTCTGTAAGAAGAGTTGAAGAGTTATGGTTCTGGGTGAGAACAAATAGATAAACCCACATTTCTCATGTATCATGTTCAAAAAGTTTGAAAGATTGGTCAGAGTCTAGTGTATAGACTAAAAGAACAGAAAAGAATGCATTGCAGAGGATAAGGCTGCTAACACCGCTGGTGTATAATAGATAGTACACTAATTTAGATGACAAGCAAGTAGGCATATAGAAATACCTTTAACCTGTCAATTAACTAATCAATCTATCTTTAAAACAAACTCTGTCTGCTTTTACAATTTAATAGGAAGAGCCTAGATCAAATTTGGTGCCATAGACAGGGTAGGCTTTGACTGGGTTGTTGCAAATTGCAATTTAGAAATTTTCTCACCAAATTTTGGCTCACCAATTGAAGAATTCCCCAGTGCTTTTGTTTCAGGAAGGTGTTTTTGTCCAAGGTGTAAATGACTTCTAGTCCCACAGCTTGGAACTTCTTTCTCCTGAGTGTTCCTCTGCCATTTATCCTCCTTGCTCTGCCTGTGTAGTGAGACACTTCAAAAAACATTACATTTTGACCCATAAACAATACTCAACAATACAACAATACTCTTTTTGTAACCTCAGATTGTCGTTTTATCAAAATAACCCTCTAAGATAAAATAGAAGGCGTTCCCTTTGACAGAAGTAACAGACAGAAACACATGAAATGACAAACATCAACAAAAATCACAAAACAGTTCTACAAATTAAATCTTTTGACTTAATCATTTGTTTTGTTGCTTCCGGAAGACTTTTAAAAAGGTTTTTTTATGTTTTGTTCTAGTTACTGCACTGTTTTAAGCGAATCTTTTTGAGATTCTGCATTACGGCGCCTGCTTTCATCTCTCCAAAATCTGAGAGAATGCAAGAGCTTGTTTCAATCTGGATGAGAACGTAATCTCTCCTTCAGATTTTCAAATCTGACCCGGTCAAATGACCCGTTTTGGGGAGATTTGAGAAGACCATCATCAGCAGTTATTTTAACCCACGTTGCAACAAATTTAACATAAACAAACAACACTTGGTACCATAATTATCACACATGTACTTCACATGACCGGTAAATCCAATCTCAGACCTTCTACTAAAATAACTTCCCATGGTCCTTTCAAATGATCCCTCCACACGCTTTCATAAACACTTACTCATACCTTCAAATCACTTGCTAAATCTTTCAGTCAACATTCTACTCAGAAGACACAAGTCATTCCTATTTGCGTAAGGAGAGCAAATCAGATCCCTACAGAAATGAAATATATCCCCAAGTACTGGGAGAGCGAGTCATCCCTGGGAGAGCGAATCAGATCCCTACTTCCTTGTAGTTCCTATAGTTTCCAAAAGTAGATTGGGAGCCAGAGCTTTCAGCTATCAAGCTCCTCTTCTGTGGAACAAACTACCATTTTGGGTTCGGGAGGCAGACACGGTCAACACTTTTAAGAGTAAACTTAAGACTTTCCTTTTTGATAGAGCTTATAGTTAGGGCTGGCTCAGGTCATCCCTTAGTTATGCTGCTATAGGACTATACTGCCGGGGGACTCCTCCTTTCAGGGTTATGCCTAGCCAGGCATGGTATTGGTTGAAGATGCAGTCACATCTCCCTTTACTGAAAACCCTCTCTCTCTCTCTCTCTCTCTCTCTCTCTCCCTCTCTCTCTCACCATCACCACCACCATCTGTAAACATACATGTCTGTCATACATGTACATTAATGCATCTTACTAACTACACTTCTTCCCCGGAGTTTCTGTGCTCTTTCGTCCAGCAGGTTCTCGTGGATCGTGACTGCTGCTGTGGTCCTGCATGACGTCCACTACATATATTATTACTGTCATTAATGTTACCAGATCTCCATTACAGTTTATAGTAACTTAGTTAATGATTTGCTGCTGCTGTGCATCTGTGTCTCTCTATCTCTATCACAGGTTCCACTGCTACTGTAATCATTTTATCATTCATTGTAATCCATTGTCATTTTTCATTGTAATTACACAAAATGTTTCTGTTGACTTGTTGACTGTACACGTGACATCTATTGCACGTCTGTCCGTCCTGGGAGAGGGATCCCTCCTCTGTGGCTCTTCCTGAGGTTTCTTCCACTTTTTTCCCTGTTAAAAGGGTTTTTTGTGGGCAAGTTTTTCCTCACTCGAACCGAGGGTCTAAGGACAGAGGGTGTCACTCCCTGTACAGATTGTGAAGCCCTCCGAGGCAAAATGTATTTTGCGACTTTGGGCTATACAAATAAAATTTGATTTGATTTGATTTGATTCTTCCCACCAGCTGCTTTTCCATCAGGCCCCAGGCCTCTAGTGCCTCACTATCTTTAGTGTTCTCTTGGCACTCTCTGGACGTCTCTTCTAGTGTTCCCAACACTACACCCGGGATGACTACAGTGTTCTAAATCACTGATTTTTAGTCACAAATCACACGTCGACTTCCAAAGAAAATAGAATCACAGGACATCTGGTCTTTTCTAATTTCTGTAGTTCTAGCCAAAACCTTAATGTTACACCATTAGAAGAGCGAATCAGATTCCAAGGCCAGGAAGAGGCAAACTATTTCAATCAAGACAGATTCTTAGATTTTGAAAATGCAACCATTCCTAAACATACCAACCAGGGCAGAACGAATTCACAACCACACAGCAAACTTACGTAAAATTGGATGGCGTCAACTTCTTTGGGACTCCAGCTTCACAGACCTCCAACAACACACATTAAGCATTAAGACCTGAAGTCGTCAAGTAAACAATAGGACAGGTATTCTGGAAGGTCACATATTTAGCATGTCACAAGATCAAGGCCTAAACACTGGGGCTGGTAGATGTTTGTAGACATCACCTGATTGGCGAGTCTGCACTGTCCCCAATGTATATTGTGTTGATCAAGGAACCAATCCAGTAGGGGGCTAAAAGCTTCCCCTAGATATTACTTGATTCAATTAGTCTGTACTATGTTAAATGTGTATTTTCTTCATCAGTGCTCAGCAATCTTACAACGGCAGTGAAGAGGCACTAGGTGAGGCAGGCAGTTCTCTTGTCGCATGGTAGGGGGCAGTGATCTCCATTGAGACGGAGAGACTTTTAAAACTGAAAGAAGACAAGGAAGACTTGTATGAAAAAGTAACAGACATTTTTGTCCAGAAGCATTAACTTCATTTATAAGTAAGGGTAAGACCATAATAAGGTTTAAACTAACTACATAACTCTGCTCGGCCACACCAAGCTCCATGAGCACTTCCAGGTCACTGTCGTAACACAGATGACGTCACACTGCATCCTACGGCCGGAGCCCAGCCTCCTCCTTCAGGCCTGACTCAGGGCCAGGTTGTATGGTAAATGGTAAATGGACTGTACTTATATAGCGCCTTTCTAGTCTTCCGACCACTCAAAGTGCTTTACAGGACATATCTCATTCACCCATTCACACACATTCATACACTGATGGCATTGGCTGCCATGCAAGGTGTCAAGTACTCATCAGTTTGAGGAGCTAACCATTCATACACATTCACACACCGATGGCACAGCCTTCAGGAGCAATTTGGGGTTCAGTATCTTGCCCAAGGACACTTCGACATGCAGACTGAAGGGGATCGAACCGGGGATCGAACCGCCGATCTTCTGATTAGTGGACGACCCGCTCTACCTCCGAGCCACAGCCGCCGTTACAGTCTCATCCTCTTTCACCTTCCCAAGCTTCACTAATTACACGTGCACATGCATCTCACCATCCTTCCCTCTTCTCTCAATCCTAGCCTTCCTATTTCTTCTTCCACAGCAACCTCAGTTCCTCCAGCCCCCATCCCGCCAGACCACATCCTCGACAGTGATCAACAGCAGTATGTTCCTGTTATGTATTTGGAAACATAATACAATACAATATAAAATGTTTAGAAAGTACACCTATACTTTCAATAAGAAAAGGGCACTACTTTTTGTTAATGAGATAAGTGTTAGTATACCAAGGGTTACAGGTTAAGTACACCTTTGGCGTTTGATATTGTGATTGAATTTGCACTTGAACAGTAAAGAAGTTGTTCACTGTATCTCGTGATTCAAGTCATTGCTGTTAATGTAAGTGAAGAAACATAACAGGAACTGGAATAATATCTGGTCACCGCTTCGCAAGACTCCATCCTCAACAGCCTCAACAGCAGACCCTCTCTTCATGACTAACCTGATGGAATTGCTTCAAAGCTTTCTATGTCCCCACAGCCTTTCATTCCCTATGCTGGATGTCCTCACCTTCTCCAGCTTCATCACATTCGCACATTCGATCCTCAAAATCAAATCTTCTACCAGCAGAATATATATTTATATCAGCAGAATTAACTTCATCAAACTATCTTCAGGGGCTCTGCGCCCTGCCTTGTCCCATGCACACATCAGCATGCTAGTCAAAGGACCACGTAAGGCCAAACCACGCCCTATGCCTACACACTTACCCCTCACTTCCGACCTACTCGCCCATTGCATCAAACCCCACCTGTCTCCAAGCACAAAGTCTTAGAATACATGTTCCTCTTGGCGTTCTTTGGCTTTCTGTGCTGTTCCGTGTTCACCACCTCAACACTAAATTACAACCCGTCATGCCCTGCATCAGTGTCCGATATCTCCATCCTCTCCTCTGATACATCAGCTAAAATACAGCAAGACCAACCAGTCCGGTCAACCTCAACCCATCTACCTCTTTTGACAGAACTCATATCTAAGCCCCTTTGAAACCATACACTATTACATAAACTCTCGACTAGCCTGTCAAGCTCCCCCCGCTGAGGCCGCTGTTTGGATTGCTGCAGGAGAGCAGATGCCCGCCTATCTCAATGTTGCCTGGTGACCAGGGTCAAAGAGACTGAATGTTGGCCTCCTAGACATAATAGATAGCTAGCCGTTGACATCCCATTAACATAAACAGACAACAGTGTCTCCAGACTAGAATGTGCTGACGGTAACACTAACATGGGTCAATACATTCCCTTTGACCATTTTTGGGTGTATAGTATTTGTGGTGTCATCTGTAGGGAATTAAAGTCTGACCACCGTCATGAGTTGGGCAGAATGGAGACCAACTCATATGCATACCTGATTGTATTTGAGAATGTCTCTGATTCTCTTTGATCAAGCTTCAATAAAAAAAAAAAGTATCTCTTCTTCTTCTTCAAGACATCAGAGGCTCCTGAACACTTTCTTCCCTCCTGACCTGGTGCCATTGATTTTCAGCAATTTCTCCATGTCTGCCATGGCAGCAGGCAGCCGAATGGCCACCCGACTTCTCATCCCTCACTCTTCCTCCACCATTTACAAAATGTACCCTGTCATCATAGCAGCCATCCTTTGGAGTGATGAATGGTCCAAGAAAACCATCGCATTATACTCCGACAACAGCACTGCAGTGGAAATCATAAATAAACCATGGTCCCACTGCCTCGACATCATGTAGTTCATGCAGAGGCTCACCCTAGTTTCAGCCAAACACCAATTCATCACTTGAGCATTACACATCCCAGGTCACAAAAACACAATTCCCAATTCCCTGCTTCACCTTCCAGACACTCAGACTCTCTGCATCAGCCTCCGATCCCCTTCCAACTCCAGTCCCACCCTTCCCACTCCAGACCCACCCTTCCCAGCCACGATCTTCAACAGACTTCACAGTTGGAAGCTCCCCCATCTCTATGTTAGAAACAATCTGAACAGAAACGCACACATGCTGCTCTCCATCTGAAGTTCTGTCTTGGGGCTCTAAGACATACAGTAGAGATACAGAAAGACGTTCCCCCACCCAGAGTCTCAACTCCATCCACCAACAACCCTGTTTTCTCCTCTCATCCCTTCATCCCTCCATCCCTCTTTTCTCTTTCATTCAAACACAAGAACCACAGGGCTCTAAGGCCCTGATGTTCTCTGCTCCCCCTCAACTCTAGGATTTACAGTTTCCTGATGGACAGTAAACTGCTGCCAACTGTAGCTGCTGTCAACTAATGCTAGCTCAGTTTGTTAGTCAGGCTGCCCAGACTGTGACCTCAGAGCACTGGGGGAGTGTTAGCACACAGGCGTTTTTTGGAAGACATGGTTTTCAAGCACTCATAGTGTGTGGTGTCATACAAGAACCAGAGCTGTCCAACTAGGCAGGGTAACTCAGCATACTCTACATCAGAGGAGAAGAGAACAAAGAGGATGTTGATGGAGGAAGCTAAAAAGAGAAAAGGAGTGAGTGAGTGAGGTTCCACTGCTACTGTAATCATTTTATCATTCATTGTAATTCATTGTCATTCTATCATTCATTGTAATTGTACAATATGTTTGTGTTGATTTGTTCTGTACACGTGACATCTATTGCACGTCTGGGAGAGGGATCCCTCCTCTGTGGCTCTTCCTGAGGTTTCTTCCACCTTTTTTCCCTGTTAAAAGGGTTTTTTGTGGGCAAGTTTTCCTCACTCGAACCAAGGGTCTAAGGACAGAGGGTGTCACTCCCTGTACAGATTGTAAAACCCTCCGAGGCAAAATGTGTTTTGTGACTTTGGGCTATACAAATAAAATTTGATTTGATTTGAGTGAGCAAGAAGCCGTCACATAAGAGTAAATCTGGGACTGACTGTTATTCGTTGGAGGGAAAGACAGTAGTGGAGCTGGCCTTGTTGCTGTTGGACTATTTAAACTTAAAAAGGTCCAGTGTGTTAGATTTAAATGTTAACTGGACTGTCCTTATATAGAGCCTTTCTTGTCTTGTCCTGTCTTCCGACGACTCAAGGCGCTTTTACACTACATATTTTGGCTGCCATGCCAAAGTTACCCCAAATACCACCGGACGCGCCGCTGTCACAGCAGCGATATGCGGCCGTTCTAGTCAATCTTTCAAACCCCACCGGCTCTGCCGTGGTCCGTTTCAGAAGCGCCTCCGCTCAGCTCCGCATTAAATATGCGGCTGTTCTATTTTTGACGGACGCCACGAGCAGCCCACGTCAATTTACACAGAGCACGAGCAGACAGGAGCCAGACACAGAAACAGCATAGAGAATCTGGTGGAAATACCCCATGCAAACTGCCGGTCGTAAAAACAGACAAAAGAGAAACAAATGAACTGGCGGGCTAAAAACTGGCGGGCTCTGCTTCTGAAACGCTCTTGGTGGGGTTTGAAGTCACGTGCAGGATAGACCAAAACAGCATGCCCGGTGGGGTTTCGGGGTTAGACTAGAGCCTAAACACCTTTTAAGAATAATGAACACAGTAGACACAGGCTCATGTGGTTTTATTGACTACAACAGCACTGACAGCTGACATGGTTAAAGGAATGATGGTGAAAAAGACAGAATTGAAAAGTGTTTCCCTGTCATTGTATTGTAGTAAATACATACTAAGTAAGAAACAAATGATATGACAGCATTTTAGACAGTACAACAGCAAAAGGATAAACCATTGCCAGCTCAATGGCAGTTCTTCTTTGAGGTCAATATAATAAAAGAACATGTTTTTAGAAGCCCTTTGCTACCATAAAAGAAATTAAAATAAATGAATTCATATCCCCTACAGGGAATATATTAAAAACCCACATGCACACAGTAACATATATCATATATAAAGATGGATAAAGATAATGTTAAATTGTAACATTGGCTAATTCTTTAAAGTACACTTTGTTGAACCGAACTGCAAAAAAAAAAGAGGGAGTTACAGATAGAGCAACCCTGATAAGATTCAGCTGTATACAACCAATCAACATAAAAAATAAGAAAAAATCATTGACGATTAAGTCTAGCCATTCTTTACAGTGTACTATTCCCATAGTTTGTACTCCCTGAACTGTTAACACAGATGTTCAGGGGCAGACAGTAACACTGAGTGGCTCCCAGTATTCACCAAAACACACACACTGGGCAGCTTCAAGTGTGAATGTTACAGGTCAAATGAAGTGAATATCGAGGCGTGTCTAGATTAGCATCTTTTCTTAAAGAGGATAAAAATACGATTCAGGTTTTCCCTGTGCTGAAAGCCATGAGAGTATCACACACACATTTAAAATCCAACACTTAAGAAAGTGTGTTCAGAGTCCTTGTATAAACTAAACCGAAAAAAAAAAAAAAACAAAGAAAAAAAAACTGTGAAAGCAGCATTTAACAACCTTCCACCAGAGTCAGCCTCAAAGGGTGAATCATCAAATTAAAGTACCTTGAATATCCAGTTAATCAAAATATCAAAAGACGCCAAAGGAGAGGTATCCTTGGGTTTTCCTTTGGACAAAGCAGGGGGCAAGAAGACAGAGGAAAGAGGCATCAAAGTCCCTTTCAATCTCGTCAGTCCTCTTCTGCTTCCCTGCCTCATTCAGCACGTCCCCAAGGTGAGCTGTTTTCACTTGGTCGCGCTGTTCAGCATTCCAGAGTGGTTAATGGAATTAAAATCAATGACTATCTCAGTCCTCTTGGGTTTGAACTGCCTGCCAAAACAAGAAAAAAACAACATCCACATCAGTTTTAGACACACAGGTATGAGGACACATATGGAACACACCAAATAAAAACATGGATGAGGACGAAAGTCACTTTTCAAGTCATACTTTCATCTGTCCCTCACCCTGGATAATTTTTTCACAAGGTCCAGGCAGGTCATAGACAAAAATAAGTGTGAGAGAAAGGGAGCAAAACCTAACCCTAACCAAGAAGGGAAGAACAGACCAGAAAACACTTACAGCTTTCAGTCTGCGACAGTGAGCTTCAGAGCCCACAGCTTCACTGTTTTCACTCTATCTGCTCTCATCTGAAACAATACTGTGAGTACTAGGTTGTTCAAAAATGGCATACTGTCGGCAGCTTCAAGTGACGATACATTTTTGTTCAGTGAAATCCACGTGTTAAGGAGAGACCTCAGTCTATTAACAAAAAGTCAAGCAGCTGACAGACAGAGATAGAAACTTGCGGTTTTGGAAACAGTTTTGGAAAGTGTCACGTCTGTGGTCTGTCTGAGTGTGACTAACGTTCACAGTTAACAGAATCAGCAGCTTGCTCTCCTTGCAGGTTACTGTCCACACATCTGTGCTGGACGTGACTATTGTTCTGGTCAAGTGGTTCTATGCCAGTTTATTTTGACACAGCCTACATACTACATCATCATCATCATCATCATCATCATCATCATCATCATCATCATCATCAAAATACTGCCAAACCACTTTTCTCGTCTTTGTCCCACTTTCCACCTTGCTGGCTTGTATGTGAATGTATGAGCAGAAATGGATACAGTGCTGGAGGCATGGCACCATTCATTCTTATGGAAGCTGCTTATTAATATTAATACTTAATTACCTGGATCTTCTGCACATTGTGGTGCCCATAGAGCAAGCACACAAACCGATGCACCCAAGCTGCTAACTTCCTGTTTAATCAGAATATCAAATATGGTCATTTCCAGCTGAGAAACCAAGGTGTCGATGGCCATGACGCCAACCTCAACATGGGTGTTCACAAACTAATGGGTGACATCACAGGGGGTTTAACTGACAGCTACCTGTGTGATGTACTTTGAATCTCCACTACAAGACTTAGACGTGAGCTGACAGCATCTCTCCATCTCTGTTCTCATTAAGAGTTGGGGAGTGAAATAGTGATAAAGTCATCAACTGGGGAAAAACACAAAAGTCCCTGGGTCCGGTCGAATAGTCAATTTTGCTGAGGAAGGTTCCTCACTGAGTAAAATGACCCAGAAGTATATTAACATAGACGCCATGATAAGAGCTGTTCGAATTCTCTGACTGTTAAGGAAAGGAGCTTCAGTGCTTCCTCTATTATCTCCTTTAGCATAGGATACACCGGAGGTAATGCCGTCCCACAATTCCTTGCGGCAGCGACAAAAAAAAGAAAAAAGAAATGATGCACCGTTCATTCACAGCCAGATATAAAAAGAAAATATCAGTGTATTTAAACAGTGTAATGCAGCCTGCAGCAGAGAGAGCGTGTGAATATGAACATACGTGTTGACGTGATGTAAAACTTTGATCATGAAGTGTGTTCTGTTGTTGACTGTGGAGCTGCGTTCACACACAGAGTAAAAACTGTTTGTAACTGTGACATCCAGCGTCCTGCAGATCATCATGAAGTTACCGTTGCTGATTAATCATATATCTTTGCCATAACTTGTTAATATGTTTCTATATGAGTGGACAGGAGGGTGAGCGACCATACCAGCGTAACAAACACTTCATTTGACTTCTGTGACAGGTGGACAATATTCATTTATTATTTGAATTCTGACGTTGATGATGAAGTCACATTTTTCACCGGTTTGTCCACGTTTATATTTCCTGCATGACACAACACGGTCAGAGTGCATGGGGAGTATCTAGTAAGTATGCGCGTTTTGTAGTCCATCTTCTGAACTTTGTAGTTTTACTACAGATCACGTCAATAACATTTGCCGTCGCATGATGACGTAGTCTAAGTGTAAGAGCAGTTGGATTCTCTGAACACCGCGGTCGTCTTCTCCTTCACATCTTTCCTTGACCTTGTGATGTTTTCCATCGAAGTCAAGGAAAAGTGTTTAGGAAAGGACTTATAGCTAATTTCTTTGACTATTCAACCATACCCCCTATCTAGAGCCAGTGTTTAGTTTGTCTGTTCAGAGCTGCTGTAGAAACATGGTGGTTCAACATGGTCTGTAGATATAAAAGAAATCTTCAGGTGACTATACAGTAATGAAAACATATTCTGTAAACAGAGCCCTTGAAATCCTTAAATCAGCTAATCTGGAGAAAATCAAGGTATGCTTAACATTAGCACACAAACAGCATCAACCAGTTTCATTGGCCATGTGCTCTCCTGTGTAAAGTAAAAAGTTGCTTTGTTGTTCATACGTAGAAATGTTTCTCTGGCTTTTTACAGTTCTCTCCTTTTTATCAGTTTTAGTGTGCCTCCACGTTTTCCTGTGTAAGACATGACCAACACAGTCAGATACAGAAAATTGCAGCAGACACACTCAAAACTGTTTCTCAGCTTTAGAGCCCTGATCAGATCTGACCTTTAATTTGATCAACCAGGGCGCCTCTGGCATGCCTTGGAGCACTTTGGCTGCCCTCAAAAATTTGTCATAACCACCCGCCTCCTGCAAGTCATAACTGCTACTGTTCACTGTGGTGGATCAGATAGAAATCCTTTCAAAATCAGGACAGAAGTCAAGTGAGGTTGTGTCATAACTCTCCATCTCATTCACCATTTGTCTCACTAGTACTGGTGCCATGTCTTGTTTCCTTGAGAAGCTGCTGTCAGGCCTTATTGTTTTCTGCTGTTGTCATGAATAACTGGTGGCAAATCAAATAATTTACAATGGTTACAAAAGTTACACTGGAAGGACACAAAGATTTTCAGCTATCTGAAATATCATTGAAGTATTGGGTACAGATGTTTGCTAATTTCTCAGTTGACCTAAAACTGAGCTGAATACAAAACATACAAGTGAATTCTTACCGAAAAGTATTCTGGAAAATAATAATTAAAATGAAAAGCAGGACATGGCATGATAGTTAAAGTCGGTGCTACAAATGAGGTTAATTAAAGAGGTTAACAGCATCACAAATTACCTCCAGGTTCAGTGTCAACATTCAGGAGCAGCTATCGACAAAAACAGAATCTAATCTTCAGAAGTCTGTTTTAGTGTCTGATCAAATAAGAACTGCTGTGTTTGTGTTACCTTAGAACTACAGACAAAGATACATGGGTCAGCTTCAACAGAGGCCATTTTGAACCACTATGTTTGCACAGAAGCCCGAGACAGACAAAGTAAACACTGGCTCGAGATCTTTGCGTTGTTCACGGGTTTCCAGACACCACAGTTTCTCCTTCAAACTTGGAAGGCAAGGGTGAGGGGAAAAGTTACTTTCAATCAGCTGTCACCAAAGTCACAATCTGCAACTTCACCACTAAGGCCATGGAATCCACAGCAAGAAAGGGGCCAGAGCGGGCGACATCGAATCTAATTTAAAACTGCTGGCTAAGGATAAACGTAAATACAGTAAGATTGTTATTCACGTCGGCGGTAATGACACCCGGTTACGCCAATCAGAGGTCACTAAAATTAATGTTTCATCGGTGTGTGCATACGCCAAAACGATGTCGGACTCCGTAGTTTTCTCTGGACCCCTACCCAATGTGACCAGTGATGACATGTATAGCCGCATGTCGTCATTCCACCGCTGGCTGTCGAGGTGGTGTCCAGCAAACGATGTGGGCTTCATAGACAATTGGACTCCTTTCTGGGGAAAACCTGGTCTGATTAGGAGAGACGGCATCCATCCCACTTTGGATGGAGCAGCTCTCATATCTAGAAACATGGCCAAGTTTATTAGTCGACCAAAACCGTGACAACCCAGAGTTGAGACCAGGAAGCAGAGCTGCAGTCTTACACACTTCTCTGCGCCTCCATTAGGGCAGCCACCCACCCAATCCTTTAGTATAGAGACTGTGTCTGTCCCCCGTCCACCTACATTATTTAAAGATAAAACAAACAGAGGAGGAGCTCATCATAAAAACCTAATAAAAATTAAAACAACATCCCCAGCAGTCCAAAATAAGATAATTAAATGTGGACTCTTGAATATCAGGTCTTTGTCCTCTAAAGCTGTTTTAGTCAATGAATTAATATCTGATTATGATATTGATCTATTTTGTCTTACTGAAACCTGGCTGCAGGAGGATGAATATGTTAGTTTAAATGAATCCACTCCTCCCAGTCATTGTAATACTCATATTCCTCGAAGTACTGGTCGAGGTGGTGGAGTTGGAGCCATATTTGACTCAAGTCTATTAATAAATCCTAAACCTAAACTAAATTATAATTCATTTGAAAGTCTTGTTCTTAGCCTTGCTCACCCAACCTGGAAAACATTACAGCCAATTCTATTTGTTATAGTATATCGTGCTCCTGGTCCTTACTCTGAATTTTTATCTGAATTTGCAGAATTTGCATCAGGCTTGATCCTTAAAACAGATAAAGTAGTTATTGTAGGTGATTTTAATATTCATGTGGACAACCACAATGATAGTCTTAGTACTGCGTTTATCTCTTTGTTAGATTCAATTGGCTTCTGTCAGAGTGTAAATAAACCGACTCATTGTCTGAACCACACTCTTGATCTTGTTCTCTCATATGGCATTGAAATTGATCATCTAATAGTCTTTCCACAGAATCCTCTTCTGTCAGACCATTTTTTAATAACCTTTGAGTTCATATTACTGGACTATAAGCCTTTCTGCAGAAACTCCTACAGCAGATGTTTATCTGATAGTGCTGTAGCCAAATTTAAGGAAGTGATTCCCTCAGTATTGAATTCAATGACTTGTCTCAATGTAGCAGAGGACCTGTCTGCTTCCTTTAGCCCCTCACAAATAGATCATCTTGTTGATAGTACTACAGGCTCATTACGAACAACTCTAGACTCTATTGCACCTCTGAAAAAGAAGATAATTAAACAAAGGAGGTTAGCACCATGGTATAGCCAGCAGACTCGCAACTTAAAGCAAGAGGCACGTAAATCTGAACACAAATGGCGTGCCACTAAACTGGAAGAATCTCGTTTAGCCTGGCAAGATAATCTTAAAACATACAGGAAGGCTCTCCGTAGTGCCAGAGAAGCCTACTACTCTTCATTAATAGAGGAAAATAAGAACAACCCCAGGTTTCTCTTCAGCACTGTAGCCAGGCTAACAGAGAGCCACAGCTCTATTGAGCCATCCATTCCTTTAGGTCTAAGTAGCAATGACTTCATGAGCTTCTTTAATGATAAAATTATAACTATTAGAGACAAAATTCATCACCTCTTGCCCTCAACAGGCACTGATCTGCATTCTGATACAGCAAGTTTGGAAACAGCTGTAAAACCTGATATATATTTAGACTGTTTTTCTCCCATCGACCTTCATCAAATAACTTCAATAATTTCTTCATCTAAGTCGTCAACCTGTCTCTTAGATCCCATCCCAACCAGGCTGGTCAAGGATGTTTTACCTCTAGTTAGCCCTTCTTTATTGGACATGATTAATCTGTCTTTATTATCAGGATATGTACCACAGTCCTTTAAAGTAGTTGTAATTAAACCTCTTCTTAAAAAGCCCACTCTAGATCCAGAGGTTTTAGCCAATTACAGACCGATATCAAACCTTCCCTTTCTCTCTAAGATACTTGAGAAAGCTGTAGCCAATCAGCTGTGTGACTTTCTCCATAAGAACAGTTTATATGAGGATTTTCAGTCAGGATTTAGAGTGCATCATAGCACAGAGACCGCACTAGTCAAAGTTACAAACGACCTCCTAATGGCATCAGACAAAGGACTCATCTCTGTACTTGTCCTGTTAGATCTTAGTGCCGCATTTGACACCATTGACCATCAAATTCTTTTACAGAGACTGGAACATCAAATTGGCATCAAAGGAACCGCCCTAAGCTGGTTTAAGTCTTATTTTTTAGATCGTTCTCAGTTTGTTCTTGTCAATGATGAATCCTCCATGCATACCAAAGTTTGTCATGGAGTCCCACAAGGTTCTGTACTCGGACCACTTCTATTCAGTTTATATATGCTTCCTCTAGGGAACATTATTAGGAATCACTCCGTTAATTTCCATTGTTATGCCGACGACACCCAATTATATTTATCGATCAAGCCTGATGAAACCAATCAATTAACTAAACTCCAAGCATGCCTTAAAGATATAAAAAGTTGGATGACCTTCAATTTTCTGATGTTAAATTCAGACAAAACTGAAGTTCTTGTAATTGGACCCAAAAACATCAGAGACTCTCTCTCTAGAGACTTAGTTACCTTAGATGGGATCACCCTGGCCTCCAGCTCCACCGTAAAGAATCTTGGAGTTGTTTTTGATCAGGATTTGTCCTTTAATGTCCACATAAAACAAATTTCCAGGACTGCATTCTTCCATTTACGTAACATTGCCAAAATCAGACGCATTGTATCTCAAGCAGATGCAGAAAAACTAGTCCACGCATTTGTTACTTCTAGGCTGGACTATTGTAACTCATTGTTATCAGGCTGCTCCAATAAGTCTCTTAGGACTTTACAGCTAATTCAGAATGCTGCTGCACGTGTTCTGACAGGAACCAAGATCAGAGATCACATCTCTCCCATTTTGGCTTCCTTGCATTGGCTACCTGTTAAATCTAGAATAGAATTTAAAATTCTTCTCCTTACATACAAAGCTCTTCATGGTCAGGCACCATCATATCTAAAAGAGCTCATAGTACCTTACTACCCCTCTAGAACACTGCGCTCTCAGAATGCTGGGTTCCTTGTAGTTCCTATAGTTTCCAAAAGTAGATTGGGAGCCAGAGCTTTCAGCTATCAAGCTCCTCTTCTGTGGAACAAACTACCATTTTGGGTTCGGGAGGCAGACACGGTCAACACTTTTAAGAGTAAACTTAAGACTTTCCTTTTTGATAGAGCTTATAGTTAGGGCTGGCTCAGGTCATCCCTTAGTTATGCTGCTATAGGACTATACCAGGCATGGTATTGGTTGAAGATGCAGTCACATCTCCCTTTACTGAACTCTTTTTTTTCTCTTTTTCTCTCTCTCTCTCTCTCTCTCTCTCTCTCTCTCTCTCTCTCTCTCTCTCTCTCTCTCTCTCTCTCTCTCTCTCTCTCTCTCTCTCTCTCTCTCTCTCTCTCTCTCTCTCTCTCTCTGTAAACATACATGTCTGTCATACATGTACATTAATGCATCTTACTAACTAAACTTCTTCCCCGGAGTTTCTGTGCTCTTTCGTCCAGCAGGTTCTCGTGGATCGTGATTGCTGCTGTGGTCCTGCATGACGTCCACTACATATATTATTACTGTCATTAATGTTACCAGATCTCCATTACAGTTTATAGTAACTTAGTTAATGATTTGCTGCTGCTGTGCATCTGTGTCTCTCTATCTCTATCACAGGTTCCACTGCTACTGTAATCATTTTATCATTCATTGTAATCCATTGTCATTTTTCATTGTAATTACACAAAATGTTTCTGTTGACTTGTTGACTGTACACGTGACATCTATTGCACGTCTGTCCGTCCTGGGAGAGGGATCCCTCCTCTGTGGCTCTTCCTGAGGTTTCTTCCACTTTTTTCCCTTTTAAAAGGGTTTTTTGTGGGCAAGTTTTTCCTCACTCGAACCGAGGGTCTAAGGACAGAGGGTGTCACTCCCTGTACAGATTGTGAAGCCCTCCGAGGCAAAATGTATTTTGCGACTTTGGGCTATACAAATAAAATTTGATTGATTGATTGATTGAAGAAAGAAAGACTTCTATTATTCTTCTATCTTCTTCTATCTATTTTTTTGTGCCACAGAAAAATTGCTACTCACCTGCACTGTATGCCAGCCATGCTGAGCAGCCTTCTGGAAGCAACCATCTCTGGCGTGTCATGGTACTTATCAGAAAGATAGACCACTTCCCTGATACCTGGACAGAGACACAGAGGAAGGAGTGCAAAAAGACCATTATTTGTTTCTAAGCAGAGATGTGCTTCTTACCATGTGCTAAGTGCCACATCACAGCCCACTGTACTACTGCTGGTTGTTTGCTTTACAGTCCAACCACACGAAAACAGCCAGAGCTGCACATGATACAGCCTCCATGCACCTCCAACTGTTAACGCATAGTCCTTCAGAATGAACCTTCCCCATTCCCCGACACTCAGGCTGCTCTGTTGTGCTGACTCTCTGCCCTTATCTCGCATGCAACAGCATTTCAAGCACTGATGCTGTAAAATGTCTGTTTTTTCTCTCTGATCACTCTGGGGATCCATAACTTACTAACGATCTGACTTTAAATGACTGTGTGGTGCCATCCACTGCTGCGTGCCTCTAAATAAAAAGCTGTACACATTAGAAAA
This sequence comes from Argyrosomus regius, assembly GCA_946959425.1. Taxonomy (NCBI): domain Eukaryota; kingdom Metazoa; phylum Chordata; class Actinopteri; family Sciaenidae; genus Argyrosomus; species Argyrosomus regius. The sequence goes on from OX336883.1 coordinate 32,781,059, forward strand.
GTCCTTACATTTTATTAGTGAAGACGAGTGCTGAAGAGTTAAAGGGTCAGTTCACCACAGTCATAGAAATTGTTGTTGTCTCCAGCCCTGCAGACAGATTATCTGTCTGAAATTTGTTTTTGACATCCTGATGCAGTTAAGCTGACTGGAATTTTGTTTGTTGTGCTCACACCACATAAAAACTCAAAAACAACTTGCCCTTCTGGAAGCAATGTCCTGGTTACAGAGGAGATCTGTTGCACCCCATTTGCTGATTAATGATCAAAATAACCTGTAAAATTCTCCATTTTGAGCACCAGTGACAGCTGCAGCAGAATATTGATATATACACAGGTGAGTCTGGACCTAACAGCATTCGACATAGGACACAGTTTAGTACAGTATTTGGTGTAGAATTTCAACCCTTGTTTTTCCTCACACATGAGTGTTTTACATGAGTACAATGAAATGAAATACATTTTTGGAAACATACAGTATCTGCAAATATTTCACATGGATGTTTGCACCAGATGGAAAAAAGCTAAGTCAGTCCATGTCTGCCTGAAACAGACAGCAGGATACTGCTGAGAGACCTGAAAGAAGGTCGGGTGAGGCTGACATCAGACTTGATCATTACACTAATTTAAAAGCCATTTTATTCATTGTGAAGTTTACATGTGGAGAAGCATGGATAGAATTCATATTTTAAAGTTGATTTGAACTTGAGTAGCAGAATTCAAGGGTTTGCCATGGAAAGTTTAAATGTTACATTTAATAATCTTTAATCATCTTTAATAATCATCTGCACTGACCTGTGATCAGGTGAATGGTGTCTCTGTCATTCGTACGTCTGTTCTCACACTATGTAACTTTGGGCTCCGGGTCGGGAGAAGTACGTAACGCTTTACGGCACTAAGTCACACACCACCAACTATTTCAGTGATTTTGGTGAAACTAGATCATATTTTACGGAGAAAATGTTTTCTGGTTTTCCCTCTGTTGTCCTCCGGCTGCTCTGCATCAACTCTGGTGTTGTTGACCTTGTTTGATGTTTGGCTGTTAGCAAAGATGTCGACTTGTCGGCTAGTTTTAAATCAATCATAACAAATAAACATGTACAGTTGTCCAGATTTACCACAGTGGGATTACACTCTTATACCAACTGGGGGTGACAAATCACAAAAATACCAATTTCTACATAATACTGCTCGAATGCAAGAACAAAATATGGGCACATACGAGCAATTAGCACCAACTTTAAGCAGTTACAACTTAAAAAGCCTTCTGAAGTCAGTATCAGTGTACAAGTGATTATAATGTGTTAGTGTGTGTTATAGTGTGTGTGTGTTGTTGTTGTCAACACCCACCAGCCTGGATGATGAGCTTGGCACATTCATTGCAGGGGAACAAAGCCACATAAATGGTGCAGCCTTTGACATCAGCACTGTTCTTGTTCATAATGGCATTCAGCTCTGCATGGCACACTGTGGGACAGAGAGTTTGAGAGACACCGCAAGGGTTAGGATGAAAACAAACAGACAGGCAGCCATAAAATGAGATACCTGCCTCCTAGGATGGTGTACGTTTCCTATGACACTGGAGAATCAGACCTTCAGACTTCCTAAAGTCATCAAACATAGAACCAATAGATATTTGGTTGAAATAGTTATCTGTGCATTATCCAGAGTAACTGTAAGAAGTTGTTTTTAAGATGGACCATGGACTTTACTCTTCCACTGGATCAATACTAAAACAAATGAAATCTTTCCTCGTGTGCAGAATTCCTCTGCAATCACAAAAGCCTTTATACAACGTTTTCACATATGTAGTAGGACTCCTCCAAGACCTGACGTGTAGAATCAGCTATAGGTTTAATGATTCTTTTGCCTTTGTTCCAATTTACAATGGATGTTATGTAGCTCCTTCACACAAGGAGAAAACATTGGCAATCTGGAAAATGATATGCTAATAATTTATTAATTACATAAAATAGCAAACAAAATAATTTTAATTGTAGATTTGATTCCATTCTTTGTAAACAGTACAACGTCACAATATCATATGATCATGAATGTTTGGTTTTCCCGTGAACACCAGAAGGTGTTGTCCATCTACCGCCTAACATCCAACTGCATCCATAGTCAGGAAAAGGCAAGATCATTAGTTAATTACTGGCTTTAATATTGGGGGTTGTGAAAACACTGTAGCATCTAGGCGTCCTTTAAAATGTTTTAACCTTGTTTTAAAAGGTCCAGTGTGCAGAATTAAGTTACATCTAGCGTTGTAGTTGCTGATTGCCTTGCCTTGCCTCAACTACTCCTTCATAGCTGAAAACTCTCCTTCCTCGCCTTTTTTCCCTGTTAAAAGGGTTTTTTGTGGGCAAGTTTTTCCTCACTCGAACCGAGGGTCTAAGGACAGAGGGTGTCACTCCCTGTACAGATTGTAAAGCCCTTCGAGGCAAAATGTGTTTTGTGACTTTGGGCTATACAAATAAAATTTGATTTGATTTGATGATAGCATGAAAGAGAAACTACAGTGGTCGTGAAACGTGAAAGGCAGTGTTTAGTTTGTCTGTTCTGGGATCCTGTAGAAACATGTAAATACACTGTTTCTGTGTAATTGTCAGTTCATTTAACAACAATAAATGTCAAATTTAAGTGGAACAAGACGAGAAATATGTAGATTACTCATTTGCACTAAATTGACCTCTAGAAGAAGAAGGGAGAGAGAAACATAGAAAGATAAAGTAGATCATGAGAGCGTCTTCCATGGAGAGGAGTTGAGATTTCTTCATCGTTTATCCTCTACCACCCTCTACAGGCCAGGTCAGCATGAGATATACAGAATGTCAGAGCACCTAGAAATGGAAAAATGTATCTACTGCATGTCAAAGTTAATAGTTGAAACATGAAGAGGACTCAGCAAACATCTGTAAAAGTGAATTTAAAAACAGAATCACATTGCAGGAATTTGACCTGTTGTATTGGTGCATAGTTCAACTGTTCAAAATTTAAAGAAGGTTAAAAAAAATCAGAGCACTAGAAGATATAAATACATGCACTGTTTTTTTTTCCTTATTTGGAATCACATATCAGCACTTTACACAATTACCATTGCTTGAAATTAAACACTGATACATCTTCATTTTTTTTATATGAACAGAACATTTCAATCTAGCACAAAAACAGAAAAGAAAAGAAAAGCGAAACAAATGAAGGGTGTTTAGGAGAAATATACATTTCCCACTTTTCCTAAATGTCCTCAAATTTAGTTTTCTGCAGTTCACAGAGAAGGTGATTCTGTCCATTACCAAGATTTCATGAATAATATCATACCATTCCTCTATAGATGGGCTGTTTGGTATAGGTCATTTCTTTGTAATTACTTTTCTAGCAGCTACACTCTGTTTACCATGTATATGTTTATTTTCTTTTAATATTTGCAAATGTTGAGTGTAGAAACCTAAAGAGTAGTTCATCCCAATTAAAAGCCATTTTTGTCCCAAATATCACCATTAATTCTAAGAAAGCATTTACAATTGGACAGGCCTAGAACAAGTGATAACAGTTTGCTTTGTGAGAGCCATGTCACCTGAGTGATGAGACTGCTGAACAGGTGAAATAAAATATCTGCTAAGATTCTTCCAGCCAAATACTCTCCAAGAGATTCAACTTGATATCTTCCCATGAAATTCACAATATTTTGTCCAGATTTCCTCTGTAATGCAACTGTTAGTTACGTGTTCCCATTTTTGTTTAATGTAGGTGCTACTAGTTGTCTTAACTGGACAATTCATTCTCAAACAGAATTATAAAGCCTCAAAGCTATTCACTGTCCCCTGATTAAAAAGGTGCAATATGAGGAGAGACCTCGATTAGCCCATCTCTTACAGCTAATGTCTCATTTATTTGGGGTTAAGTTGGGGTCATGTGAGCACCATCTCAGAATCTTTGAGCAAGCCACTTTTAATAACAACACTTAGCCATGTTTTCAGACTCAAATGATCCATTTATTACTTGTTTCCATTAAGTCTCTAATCGATGTCTTATCTTCTATCCTTGCCTGAAGTGGAATTTCCCCTGACAGTCTTTTTTTCAATTTCTTTCCATCTTGCCTCGTAATCAGAGTTGCACCAACAAGACAAAATCATCCATTGGGCTGAAATACAGTATAAAAGTCCATGGGAGTGCAAGTCCTCCCCTTTCCTTCGCTAACTGGAGAGTTTGAAATTTTATCATGTTTTTTTCCTTAAAACTGTTTATCGCTTATTTCAACTGAAGGAGTCTGAAACAGATAAAGTATTTTAGGTAAGAGGTTCATTTTTACTCATTCAACTCAATGTTGGAATTAAATTCCACCTGGTTATATCCTCCTGTATTTTCTGACCTAATTGGTTGAAATTTAGATCATACAACTTTGTTGAATCCTTAGGGATATTTACACCTAAATATCTTGTGTAATCCAGGTCCCAGTTTAGTTGAAAAGTTAATCTTATCTTATAGGCCTATAGTTAAAACTAAGTATTTGGGTGTTTTGAATATTCAGTTTGTACCCTGAAACTGTGCCAAAGATATCTAGGAATAATAGTTTCAATATTGAAGTCTTAAAGCTTCAATAAATATAGCAAAAAGTAGAGGACTTGTTGGACAGCCTTGTCTAGTCCCTCTTTCCAGGCCAAATGAGCTTGAGATGTTTAATTTCACCCTTGCCCTTGGGTCTTTATATAGTCCTTGAATGGTTGTTATAAAAGTCTGATGGAATCCAAATTTCTCCCAATTGATCAGATGGAAAGACTTTTCTGCGTCAATGCTCAGCAATACGGCCTGGGTATTATTTTTTGCTAAATGTTCAGTAACATGGAGCAATTGTTGGCGAATGTTGTCCCGTGTCTGCCTCTGCTGGATGAAACCGGTCTGATCTAGACTTATTATCTGGGGGAGAAGTCTTTTTGTCTGGTCAAGTCTTTTAAGAAACCTCTCTTTCAGTATCAAAGAAATCACTGCACCTCTCTACGAAGGTGGAGTTACTGTACAGTGGTGGAAAAAAGTTTTCGGACACCCCATGCATTTGTGAAATATTGCATTAAGAATCACTTTTAGGTCTTCAAGTGTAATTTCTTTTAGTTCAGTCACAGCCAAAATACTAAACAAATCCTAAAAAAGCCATAAAAACTTAAAATTGATTGGTTCCATAAAAAAATACATAAGACATTTTGAGTATTGGGTTATTGGGTAACCAGTGCTCCTCTAATGAATGTCGTGCTTTTTATTAAAAGACACAATATTTGTTGCCGTGCTTCATGCCTATATAAAGCCAGCACATTTGAAAGTTCTTCAGAGACAAAAATGGCTAAAACAAGGAACCTAACGCAGGAAACACGCCTGAAGATAGAGATTCTCAGCCAGGAAGGGTACAGCTGCCGCCAGATTGCCAGGAAGTGCAGATGCAGTCCTTCAGCAGTTGGATACACTCTGCAGAAATACAGGCAAACCAACAGCTTGGAAGACAAACCAAGATCTGGGCGTCCAAGGGTTTCTTCAGCAAGAAATGACCGCATCCTGATCCGCATGTGCAGGGAAAACCGCCAAATGACATCACAGGAGCTTCAGCAGCAGTGGTCAAACCAAACTGGTGTCCAGTGTTCCACCCGCACTGTACGTGGCCGACTTTTAGAACATGGCTTAAGATCCTACAAGGCTGTCAAGAAGCCCCTCATCAATGAGAGACAAAGGTTAGCCCGGCGTCGTTGGGCCCAAGCACACAAGAACTGGACAGCCAGGAACTGGAAGAAGATTCTGTGGTCAGATGAGTCCAGTTTCCAGCTTTATCTTCCTCCTGCTAATGTGAGGGTACGCAGAAGGCCAGGTGAAGCATTATCCCCAGCATGTACAGTACCTACTGTCAAGCATGGTGGAGGCAGTATCATGGTTTGGGGATGCATGAGTGCTGCAGGTGTTGGTCATCTCACTGTCTGTGAAGGTACACTGAACTCTACCAAGTATTGTGCCATTCTTGAATCCCACATGCTCCCTTCTGCACGTGCTCTGTTCCGAGGTCAAAATTTGGCAGTTTCAGTAAGATAATGCCCCTTGCCACACATCCAGGGCCAGTAGAACTTGGCTGCAGGAGCACAGTATCCAGGTCTTAGATTGGCCAGCTCAATCCCCGGATATGAGCCCCATTGAAAATCTGTGGTGGATTATCAAAAGGTCTGTTTCAAAACGTAAACCAAAGAATTTAGAAGAATTAAAAGCAGTAATTCAAGAAGAATGGGACAAGATTACCCCTCAACAGTGTGAAAGGCTCGTGGAGAACATGCCAGCGAGGATTAGAGCTCTACTGCGTGCTAATGGCAGGACAACTAAATATTAATTTGATGATGTGATGGTTTATTTATTTTTTGTTCAATTTTGAACACATTCTCTGTTATTTGTTGACTTTGATACCGACAATGTTGAGAACTGACATATTGAAACTGTCAAGAATTTAGTTTTGTTAGTTTTTCTAGTGAACAATAAACAAAAAAATATAATTTGTATTTGTTTGTGTCTGTCTAATGCAACCACACCTTTTGAAACACAAAAAAATATTTTTCCACAAATATTTCATGATAATATTTGAGATTGTGTAAAATTTTAAGGGTGTCCGAAAACTTTTTTCCACCACTGTATGTCTTGGGTTCATGATAGGAATCAAAAGGTCTTTCATTTTCTTACACCACTCGGATTGGTATTGATCATTTTTAATCTGTAAGCCAAAAATGTTGTCGATTTCCCCTCAACACAGTTTTACAGGCATCCCCAAAAATTGGTGGGGATACTTTCCCATTGTCATTTTCATCAAGATAGTCTTTTATGTCCTTCCTTATTTGCTGTGTACTGTGATTTAAAATCCCTGTGTTTACCCTCCAAACAGTGTTATTTTTCTCAGAGCCTAGTATTAAATTTAGTGATACTGGTGTATGGTCCCACAGATCCATGGTGCCAATATTGCGGTTCAACAACTAATCTCTTGATGTTTAACGCTATAGTGGGCGAGAGCTGCATTATGGTTTAGCTCTGAGTCCATGTCCACCTGCACATCATACTCCATATTGCTGCTAGCATGTGACAGCTGACCGTCTTCTTCTTTATTGAGGGCTTTACTTCATGTGTTTTTTCTTGTCTTTTTAAAACATTTTGTTTACCCGTTATATCTACCCTTACTTAAGTTTTATTGGATAACTTTTAAATATTATTGTCAGGGACCTGTCGCTCTATGCTGCTATCATGTAATCCACCAGGCTGGAAGTCATACAATATGTTTGGAATGAAAAGAGCTGCACAGGTCTGAGCAGGAATGTGTAAAGTTCACAATATGCTGAATATTTAAGGGTGTATATTTATGTTTAAGATATTCTAAACAAAAGTGTGCATTCATGTCAGACATTGAGATAGAACTGTGTTCAGTCCAGTTCTGTGTGGATGCATTCTCACCATACGGGTATTTAGTGTCAAGTCGGTCCTCAGCAGACCGGGACCACGGTAGCAGGTCATCATCACAGCCATTGGGCATACCGTTGTAACCAATGCCAACTATCTTATTCTCTTGGTTCACTATACATGCCCCCACCTGCAGAGAGAGAAAGCAGTTCCACAGTTTAGTTTCTAGATGTAAATGATTAAATTAATTAAAATCACCAAACGATTAAATGACAAACGACCAAATGATAAAATTAATTAAAATCACCAACCAGTCCAATGTATCGTGAAATAATCCAAGACCAAACCATTTGTCAGTCAGTGGCTGGTAGTTCATTACCTGAATTGGTACACATGGTGTACACTTGGTCTACATGTATGGAGATCTTTTTGGAGTTGTTTGAAGATGTCAGGCTGCATTTGCTTGGACAGCATCTTTCTATGTTGTTCACTTGTCATAATGTTGCTTATGAAATCTGAATATTGTTTAACCCCAACACAACATCTGTGAGAATAACACACCATCGGATTCATTTTAAAGTCACTAACAAAGCACTCTATGGCCTGTAAATGATTCCAGAAAAAAATAAGGAACAAACGCAAAACAAACTGAGTTCCCATGCTGCCAGAACCAGCCTCTAAGATGGCCGCCCTATTTATAGCTTTTTATAGCTCCACCCTCTCAAGGTGCAGCCAACCAGCTGATGGCCTGGAAGATGCTACAGAGAGGTAAAAGCATAAGAGAGGGTTAGAAATAGGCCGTCACAACAGTCCACCTAACTTGCATTGTGTGTGTGAGTGAGTGTGGAAGGAGCAGGAAAATTCTACACACATAGAAGTCTGCCAGCCTGCAGATTTGAACCCCCAACCTTCTGGTGGGGGGTGGAAAGTGTCATGAGATAAGTTTTGTTGTGATTTGGACCTATATCAATAAAACTGAATTAAACTGACAGTGCTAACTGAGTATTCTGCATTTGCACATTACCTGGTGAACACTTGGTATATTTCTGCACAAACTGCTTTATAATGAGAACATATTGTACGTATATTTATATCTTTTATATTTGATTTTTTTATCTTCCTTATATTTTTACATACTATTTGTTATGCACCAATAACATCAAGACAAATTCCTTGTAAGGAAAAACCTACTTGGCAATAAACCTGATTCTGATTCACAAAGCCACAGTCTGTAGTAAATTCTCATCTCAGTCTGTGAATCATGTTACAACACGTTACAAATCTGAATGCCACCTGGGATCTGTATGTTTGTTAAGTCATTACGTTGGATCCATTATGTGCAGACTATGGTAAATCTGGAAGACAACATAAACTTCAAAGATACTTTTAACGCCTTTAACTACTTTTCCTGACTCAGAAACACCTATGTGTATCTTGGACAGCCCTAATACGTATCCACACACAGACACACACAAACACACACACACCTGTGAGCTTGGGTCTTTGCTCCTTTGGGCTGACAGAAAAGCTACAGCCATAAAGTAGTCTGGCCATTCCAGGTAGTCCTCTCTCTTCCTGGTTGTGCCACTACAGAGAAAGACACAAATAAAGACACAGAAAGGATGGAAAGTTTGTGATTAAAAAACAAACAATTCTTTAAGCAATTTCCACTGACTGAAAGCTTATTTCTGAACAGTAATTTCCTGTTTACACACATTCAGCTGTATTACCTGATGTGTACAAACACAGTAAAGATTACCAACACAGTGTCTCTTAAAGGAAACGTTTTCCTTGCTACTGTCGCCAAGTGCATGCCAATGGTGGGAACTGTTGGGTCTCTGTGAATAATATTAGAAAAGATAGACCTGTTTTATCTGGAAAGTGTCATGTTATGATTCGGCGCTGTAGAAATAAAATGTCATTGGATTAGATTTTTAAAGCACTGCCAAACGATGGACTGTCAAACATCAGCCTGTCAGTTAACGAGCTGCTTTAACGTAACGACATGAAGGACTGAGTCTTTACGACTTCTTGATGAATGTAATTAACAAAAGGCAAATTGCACATTCATCATTTTCCCTTAAACACGGAAAACAGACGAAAGAAGTGAGCAGACTGGAGGACCAGCAGCGTGTGGACAGACACACTCTCCTGACCTCTCCTCAGTGTTTGAGCCTTGAGGCAGACAAAACGCTGAAAGTACTTACCCGTTCAGATGAGCAGGCCTCGGCTGACTGTCCTCCATGTTCGTCGTGGTTTGGTCTCTGGTGTGCTGCTGATGTGACAAACAGTCCCGACACAAAGTGCGACACGCCACACGACGTCAACAAGAAGCACGCAGGAAGACTTCTCCCGCGCGTAAAAGCCTGATTCTTTTTACCCAGACTTTTGTCTGCAAGGACAATCTCCGACTCCTTCGCTAACACTTAAAGACGCCATCACAGTCATGGACATAAAAAGACGAAACTTAATTTCTAACAATAGTATTAGAGTGTGTTAGACAGATGTAAACTGATTTGTGAGAAAGTTCGGACTGCCTGATAGACCTACTCCGGGGTCAAAATAACTTCAGTTCATATGACACGCCTACTTCAGTGCCATACACGCCCCCTGAGATAACTTCCTGTTTAAACTTATATATATATATATAATTTTTTTTTTTTAATGTTTTCCTAAACCTGAACTGCCACTGTTGGAGGTGTGTCAGCCAGTCAGCCTGTTTAGTACTGAGTACCGCAGAAAGACCTCACTGTGCCTGTAGCAGCAGAGTAAATGTTTGCTGTGAATACAATTAGCATGGTTCATTTTTTATCGATTAACAATGAGGAAATAATTGATGGATTGCTGTCTTGTTGTAATGATCACAGTAGATAGCCTCCAAAATAATCAAATAGTATTGGCCTTAAGTATTTCAGTCAGTTTTGCAAGTCTGAATAGGAGAGCAAACTGAAGCATAAGTAAATTCCGCTTTAAAGATTTTTACACTTTATTAAAAATACAAAGTCTTGATGTACCCAGCCTCATTTTGTTATTTTCTATTAAGCTTAAGTAGCAAGTTCAGTTTAATTGTACTCAGTTACTTGACACTCACTAGAAACAGTGAACTAGAAATTGCATTTTTAACAGAGAGAGAGAAAAAGAAGAAATTGATGCAGGGAATAAGTAATGCTGTCCACACATGCAGAACTTTGTAATGCTGAAAATGAGAAGGACCATCACAGAGTAACTTTAGAGTTTCACTGGCTAATACAAGCCTGACGATATATACGAACTATATGCATGCATCACCAATTGACATCTCCAATAACATATCTCTATACTAGGCTGCCACATCCAACATAAACCTAAACACACATCTGGTAGAAGACCCTGCATGGCCCTTATCATCACCAAGAAATTGTCATGAACTGGAAATCAAGGACCAGAATCAACACCATAATTTGGAAAAATGTACTAATAGATCATTGCATATTAATGAAAAAAATGATCTGCTTCAATTGAAAAACAAACTGTTATTTCTGACATGAATTTTTGCCCCGATTTCACTCATCATCTCCTTTTTGCCTTCCACCATCCACAATAACCATGCATCCACATCACACACATACCCGCCATTACAATTTTTCTCTATATTATTATTTTCTACATTGTAGAAGAACTGAAGACATGAAAACCATGAAATAACACATATAGAATTATGTAGTAGACAAATAGTGTTAAATCAGAATGTTTTATATTTTAGATTCTTCAAAGTAGCCACACACACACAAAACCTGCATTGAGCCATCACCCTCCTTTGCTGCTTGGATGTGGCTCAAAACAAGGTCTCTTTAAATTAAAACTGTTATACTGTATTATGATGACTATTATAGGTTATTATATTCATATTAGTAAAACAATAATAATACTTCATTGTTAGAATACCTATAACAATAGTACTATATTGCTCTTTACCCCACAACCCCCAAACATGCACACATGGGTTTCTACCCCAGGACTCTCACAGTTTTATGTTATCTGTATCTCTCTCTCAGATTATGTCTATCTGTCTTTTTTGTATCATGCTATTTCAATAATAAAAGAAATAAATAATAAAAACATGACAAGAGCATGAACAAAAGCACACAGACCTGACTGCAAATACAGAGAGCACAGCCAAATGCAGAAATACAGTGTGTGCAGTGCATTGTCAAAAAACGTTTGCTTTTGTTTTGTCTTTTTGCATTTTATTAGTGCTTTCATAAATTGCCACTGTCCCAATATACACAATTCATTTTTTAATTTTTAAACTGAATGTCTACAACTTTAAAAAATTGTATGATGAAATATAATCATAAATGAAAAAGGAAAAAAAAAACAAAAAAACATCTGCAGTTTCATGAATAAAGCCTTTATTCCTCAACATTTATTGTTATGGTGACAGTATTTCTACTTCATAATAACTTCACTTGAGACATAAAATCATCTACACAAGTTCCTCAGTAGCTTGTTAGAAAACTTACAAAGCAGACTTCACAGTGTGATAATTAGCTTTAATAAGGAACATGAACAATACCAAGATGACATAAAGGACATTACATTAAACCAAACTGAAATGATCATCCTCATTTGTCAGAATTCATTTGCAGGGTGTTGTGGAGGACTCGGTGCTCTTCAGCAGAGTGGAGGTGCTCTTCAGCCTACACACACACACACACACACACACACACACACACACACACACACACACACACACACACATCATCACAAAACTAATAGTAATAATAATACAACTAATTATGATCACTCTCACAAGTGCAAAATTATATTATATGAAATGTATACTATAATATATAGATATAATATTAAGTATAGTAACTACGCCACCACATTTATCATATTAAAGGTTGGAGGTATTATCAAGCAGGCTGGATGGGATGTAGTAAGATGATGAATGAGTAAAAATCCCCTGCATGAAAAGAATTTGTAGTTTTGTCAGAAGGACCAAACACAGTCTGACACTGACTTGGAACACATCTGGAGCTTGAATTGTGTCCACCTTTTACCTGTCAGAAAACTAAACAACAAAATCATGGGCAGAGATAAATCAGAAGTGCGGAGCTGACCAATCTCACAAAATTAATTGTGAATTGTGAACTCAAAAACAACGTGAATTATCTTGTTTCTCAGTGGCTTTTCCTAAGCTCTGTAGAGAAGAGTGAAGACTTTTCAGAGAGACTCACCACAATCATGAACAACTAGAATGAAGAACTTACATGTTAGTGATTCTCTCCAGCCTGTCCTTGAGGTCCTCCTGGACAAACAAACATGACAGACAAGAAAAGAAGTTTCAAGTTCAGAAATAAATTTTAGGCAAAGTGAACAGAAGAAAGACTTCCTGCTGCACCTGAAAACATTAGACATGCATGTAGATGGTTAGCTGGACTCTGAACTCTACTGCATTGATCAAACACCATTCCTCAAAAACACATTCCCTCATTTGGGTTTGATGGTGGTTGTCGGTCCAAAATCTCACATTTATTGTACAGTCAGCTCACCCGTGCCCCAACAACAGACCTTCTTTCAGACTCACTTAGATCTTTTCCTCTCCTTAGAATCAACTGAGGTGCATAGTATTTTCTATGATCCATTGTTCAACCATACACCTTTCATTTGTTGACTGTTTGTTGTTGTTAATGGCACCAGACAACCATGGTTAGAACAGATTCTTCTTCTACAGACCCAAACACAAAAATAGAGACTAGAGCGTAAAGACAAATACAGAAATCATTTTCATGTTTTGCAGCCATCAATGGCATTAATAGCTTAATGTGACTTGCTAACCAAACTGTGCCGTGGAGGCAACCTACAAAACGTGGACAAAATAACACTGTGAACAACTTTTTACAGTATAATGCAACATAGTACACCGAAATCTACAAACCCAAACAACTTGCTGTCTTAGGCTGTTTTAGAGTCTCAACAGTAAATGGAGGGACATTGAAGCAGCTCTGTTATTTACTGTTAAAAATAACCCTCTGAAGTGTTTACAGTACAGCACAATAGAATATGAAAGTAATAATACAACCAGAACAACATTTGCTGTCTCACCTTTGAAGCATCAGACATGTTGGAAGAATAGGATGAGGCAGATGGCGCACATGGCGGTCGGGCATTAAACTAAGACAGAGAGATGAGATGCAATATTTGGTTCAAGCTAAGTGAATACGTTCTACATGGAAATAAAATGAAAATGTCAGATTAAGTACACGTGTACCTGTGTATTGCTCAGTTCTAGTTTAGTTTCCAGTAACAGGACTCTGCTCATCAGATTTTCCCAGCTCTCTCTGGATATGGTGATGACTTCTCCTTCATTCTGGAATAGATTATGATCAATAGAAAAGCTTTCTCTGTTTCATGCTTTGTTATAGTGGGGCTATTCTGCTCATTTGCAGACTCCATTGATCTTACATTGACCTACAAAAACTTGAAAAGTAGTCCTGAGCAGAGCGGTCCAATAGACAGACTGAACAGGTGCCTGGACTTTATGTGTGTGCTGTACTTGGAGCTGATCAAATAAAAGAACTGTGTGATGATCTAATGTGGGCTCATCATGCAAAGTAGAAGAACCCACTGGAAATGTTGCATTCAGAGTAGTCTGAAAGCTGAACTTTTTGCTCATACATTTACTTCATTATTTGACAGTTTGACCTTGTTTAATATAAACACAACACTGTAACCTTAAATATATGACAGAAACTAAGGAGAAGCATAATATGCTCTCTTTAAATTTTCTGTCTATTCAATGAAGAATATTCAACATATTAAATGAATGAGCTAAGTTATTCAGGAAGCATTGAAGAATGTCTTGTCTACCTTGTCAGTATTTCTCTCGAGTTTCTCCAGGCGTTTCTCCAGGATACTTAGCCTGTGGAGCCCAGAAAGACTCTCTAGTTGAGCCTCCAGTGCTGAGAGCCTTCCTTTCACATCTGATGACTGAAAGACAGAAAAGACAATAATCTTACATTTATAATGGAATATCTGGGGAGGATCCAGTGGTCCACAGAAGGTTTCAGAATAAGAATCAGGTTCATTGACAATAGGTTTTCATATTTAAGGAGTTTGCTTTTGTATATTGGTGCGCAACAATAAACACAGTGCAAGTAAATATAAATAAAGTACTGTGAGGCCTAAACAGAAAACTGACAATAACATATGAAAAATTGTTAATTACATAAGGACTGTTCTCCTTGTCCTCCCCTGCTGCCAGCTCTGGGATCAGAATTCCAGGAGAATTAGAGGAGAATACTTCTACATGGTGTGGCTTTGTGGGACTGTGTGTGTGATTTACAACAAATGGTATATTGGACACCTGAAACACATAAGACATAAAACCATTCACACAGGAGAAATTACATTAATTCACTAACACACATTTTAAATTATTTACATTTTAAATTATTCACCTGTCTGACTCAGTACACTGTTCCATCAACAGCACCCTCCTACATAACACTTATTTATGTCTAATGCTCCTGCATATTTCAAAGGTAGCTTTAATGTGCCTGTGACCAAACCCAAGTAACCACATGGTTACATTAGTCCTTTACTACTGCAAACACAGGATTCTTAGCTCAATATCTGTTTCTGCTTTAAAAAGTTGTTTGCTTTTTTTCATTCTTGAAAGTGTGTTCTCAAATTGCAAACCTGTAATACCTGTAGTCAAATGAAACAAGTCAAACAGGTCAGACAATTTTGTTCAATAGAGAAAGCCACAGCTGCAGCTTACACAATACTTTATACTTTATACTATACTTACAGTGTCTGCTTCAGTCAGTGGCGGATGAGCTTCTCCTCTGCCATCCTTGTGTGAGGCAGGACATCTGACTCTGGGCTACAATGCACGCACACACACAATTCTATTAGATATAATTGACTGCAGCACAGCTCAAACTAAGGTATGTGTACTACTGGTGGTATTTGATCTCCCTCTATGGTATGTGGAGGAATCTCTGAAATCCATCAATTTTCTGTAACCGCTTATTCTCATCAGGGTCACAGGGAGCTGGAGCCAGGAGGCTGACTTTGGGCGAGAGGTGCAGTACACCCTGGACAAGTCACTAGCTCATCACAGGGCACATAGAGACAAACAACCATTCACACTCACTTTCACACCTAGGGACAATTTAGAGTCACCAATTAACCTGTCAAGGTTCATGTCTTTGAACTGTGGGAGGAAGTCGGAGTGCCCGGAGAGAACCCACGCAGACACAGGGAGAATTAACAGAATGCAGACTCCACACAGAAAGGCCCTAGCCGGGATTCGAACCAGGAACCTGCTGTGATGCAACCATGCTAACCATTACATCTGAGGTCGCTGGAATGTATTTAAAATATGTTTTGCATTTCCTGTAATATTTTGTTTCAATATCAACACAATCATGCTCATGCACATTGTGTTTAGCGCATGCATACATCAATAAGCTACAAGCTTAATTGTGGTTTTGTTCAGGTCAACACTACAGTCAACAAAATCTTATAGAATGGACTTTAAGACACATAAACATATAGCAATAAATGCTCTGTACCTTCTTCAGTTGATTGTGTTTCTGCAGGACCAAGTTAATGATGTCACAGATGACAGAGATTTTCCTTTGAGAGAAACCCCACTGGAGGAACTGCTGCTTGGTCAATATGGGTTTATAGTGGAAAATATCTCGTAGTACCTGTACACACAAAGCATACACTCACAACGGAACAGACCACTACAGGCTAGTAGATTCATTGTGAGTGTGAAGTAAAACTCCAGGTTAGTAGTCACTGCCACTCAATGAGGGAGAGGATGAATGTGGATTCAAAGACTTGACTTCCATCCCTGTGAAAACACAGCACTCAGAATGTGTGCATGTGTTACCTTATAAAGAGTGTCAGTGAATCGGAGGTCAGTTTTGCCCGTCAGCTCGAGTCCAGTTGCCATGAGTTGCTCAGCAAAAGGAGGAGAAAAGGAAGTGAGGGTGAAACTCACGATTGGTAGAAAAGCTGAGGGATCTCCTTTGGAAAGGCTGGTGGAGAAACAGACTGTGAGAAAAAGTACAAGTGATGTGCGATGTTCTCACGGCAGAGAGTGACATACAGCAGTTTCCAAAAAATACTGTGCCAGAGCAGCATTAGACAATAGCTGACAACAACCAGATTTTACTAAATGATATGAAAATAAATAATTTTTCAATTAAACTGTTAGGCCATCTACTGCATGTTATAAACTAGTAATACATATTACATAATGGAATAATGGATGTGTTGTAATCCTGCATTTGTTATATCATTGTGCGTTTATCAGAACTGACATGCAGTCTATCCAACGTAAACTAACAAGCCCTCAAGCCAAAATCTCAGACTCATTGCTACATTTGTTTCATACGTGTTTTTGTTTTGGAGAGGGGACAGAGGGGGCACAAGTGGACCTGTGGAGCCTTCGGTGTCCCTCCAACTGATCAATGAGAAACGACGCTGCCTCCAGCGGGTCGGACTGACTTTTCCTCCTGTACAGCCCCAGCCCCATGCATTTTAAATCCTACTTAGTGTACGTATACTTATCACAATAATATCCACTGTGCTCAGTAACAACAGAATCGTGCCATGTCTCAACCCCAACATGAAACAGAAACATTGCACTGACTACTGGACACTCTATTATTGTCCCTTTGGACTAATTTGCACTACTCTGCTAATGCTGTGATCTTCATTCAGTGTCTACAGTCTCAGTTAATTGTATATAGTTTTTATCTCTATTTGTAGGTCTATTTCTTATATTTATATACAAATTTTTATTCTATTTTTGTTTTTATATAGTTTTCCATTTGTAAAGATTTTAGCACAGGTTTCATTTCTCTGCACGTTTAATTTCTTCTTTGCACATGTCAAATTACTCTGCACATATTTAACTTCTTTGCACAGGTTTAATTTAAATGCAAGTTCAGCTCCTTAGTTTAACTTTAACACGTTTACTGTAGTATAGGTCAATTTTAATGTATGTTTATTGTAGTATAGGTTAATCTTAATGCATGCTTACTGTATGTTTACTGTATGCTGTTACTGAATGATCTATCTATCTATCTATCTATCTATCTATCTATCTATCTATCTATCTAGAACTTGTAAATGAGCCATATTCCTCTGTTCATCCGCTCTCAGCACATCTTTCCTCATTCAAACAAGAGTTTAACGTCATTACAACAAACTGCTCACATCTTAACGTGAAAGATTTCATGTTATAACAATAAATCACTGATCTGATACAGTGTTATTTTTCTGCCGTGACAGCAATACGCTTTTGTATAGAACACGTCTAAAGTGGAGTGATACATATAGTTAAAAGTCCCAGAGTTATTGAGAACTATATCAGCACTCATGGATCCAATTCAATTCAATTCAATTCAATTTTATTTATATAGAGCCATATCATAACAAAAGTTATCTCATGACACTTTTCATGCAGAGCAGGTCTAGACCATACTCTCCACAATACTATGACCTCAACGCAATCCAACTACTTAGTTGGAACTAACTGCTGTATAATGTTTATATGAAACAATACAGATTCCTTCCTAAAGTCACTATCCTTGGCTATAAACCATATCAACTGTAACACAAGAATCGTTGATATATTCCACCTGAAAACATAGTAACTGAACCATCCATACATAGATGAATAATACTCTTCTCTTGTCCTGTTTGCTGCTGTCACGTTCGAATGGGTTCCTTATTCTTTGAAGAAAGACGGGAGGTGTCCACATTGGCTCTTAATCTAACGGATTTAACGGTGTGCCAGGTAAATGAACGTTAAATATTAACCTGCGACATATTTTACTTAAAGTCGTTATATGGGACAGTAGGGTTGCTAAGGGTTTCAAACGCTTTTATTACGAGATTGTTTTGCCGTAATGTAACACTGTGTATGGTAGTTACTTTGTCTAATGTTACTTTTTCTAATGTTAGCGTCGTTGGCAGTTTAATGGCTTACCCATTGTAGTCGACATGTCCTGGGTACTTTATGGCCCGCAGTAGAGTTTCCAGTTTACGAAGACAACCTTGGACATCTCCAGTAGAAAGCATCTTTACCTGCAAGCGAGACATAACAGCGCCATCTTAAACGTCTGTTTCCACTGCTAATGTAATGTTAACAAACATGAGCTCTGTATTTTCTAACCGAAGTGAAGTTACAAACCTGTTACTGCAACAGTAAATATGGTGATAGACGACAGTAGATTAAACTCACTATATTAGCTATTCAATTGAAACAATGGATTTGATTTGTTTTTGTTTAGTCATTGGTCCAGAAAGTGCAATAACCAATCACATTTCTTTCGAGCTAACGCTACCTGCTGCGTTTGGAGTGGCTAGTTTTGTTTCTGCCGGGTGATCGACAGCACAAACACGATTGGCTGCAGGTTGTTCTACGTGTACGTGTAAGTGTAACGCCTTGACGTCAGTGATGTAGCCTGTACGCACGTCCTTCGGGGTACACACACTTTCTGTTTTTCCGCGTTCTGTTTAATTTATCAGTTTGTCATAAATTTATATGATAATTGAATGTGTTTAACACGCCTCTGTAAAATTGTAATAATAATAATAATAATAATAATAATAATAATAATAATAATAAAAAATAAAGTCCAGTTCATCTGTTTCTGTGATGACAGGAGGAAAGGGGGAGGGGCAGACTGACAGGAGGAGGCGGGTGTAGACCACATGATAACACTGTTAGTAACAGCCCACAGTATGAAAGGTTCCCGTGAACCGAATGAACAGCTGCTCTGTTTTTATTTGTTCTTGGTTTAATTAAATGACAACCTCATACTTCTCATAGCAGGAGAGCGCGTTCCCCGCTGTCACTGTGAGCAGGACTGGTCAGAGGAATCACTAAACTCAGGTAGGTAGCTATAGCTCGAATTTCGGCGCCTTGTCGCGCTCTTTGGGGAATATTTCACCGAGCGTGTGAAATAAATAAGATAAATGTCATTTGTCAGGTCAGCAAAATCAATCAGTTCGGCTCGACACTGTCTTTACCAACTTAAACTAGCTCGGTAAGCTAACTCGGGGATTTGTAAGGACGGATTGTGAGTGATAACCAACTCAACCAATGACGTTCCGCCGTGAGTGCTGTTGTAATATGTGTGACCAATGTTACTGAAGGGAAGGTGGGACTACAGGTCAAAGTACCTTGCTTGCTCGACTTTCCAGCGTTGGTGTTTACAACAGTGTAATGGATTTGTTTATGCAACACAGCTGACGTTCGACAGGCTGAGAGGGAGAGGGCGGCTGGCACTGCATTCAAAACCAGACTGGGCACTGCTGCTTTGTTTATCAGTCGACGAACACGAAGCTCAGTTTGAAGTTCATCAGCAGAGAGTTCTGACAGTACTTTGTCTAAATTCTGTCATTCAAGTGTCAGCTGTTGTATGTGCATATTGTTTGTCAGTGGTTGCTTTAAAATCTCGAGCACAGTCATCCCATTTCTCAGTTACACTTCAGTACTGTCTGTCATTAACTGTAAGCACGGTGCAGTCTTGTTTTAATACAGTCAAAGCATTTTATAATATGATCATAAACTTGTATAAATGCCACAGGTCGCCTGTACAAGATGGACTTCAGTCTTGTGCAAACAATAATATGTCACAAATTGGCACATCAAACAGTCAGTTGAAAAAAGTGAATTTAAAGATCTATAACATATGAAATATATATTCAAAATGGAACACATTTTAAATATCATAAACTCATTTAGCACGTGTAATGTTATGCCATTTCAGGCTTAAAAACACAGAATCAGTGAGATTAAGCACCAAATGCCGCGATGATGCCTGGACATGTCACCAGCATGTCCTCACACAGTCACAATCAGTCAATTTAATTTAAAATTAAAAATGTAAACTGTTGTTTGTTCTTGTTCAAATTGGCTGTACAGCATTGTGTGAAAGAGATACGCATTAAACAGAGTTAAACTGGCTGAAGTGCTGAAAGCAGCACATTGCTGCTCGTGGCTTTAATTTTGGCCGATTGAGCTGCTTCCTTCGGTTGATGGCAAAAATATTTGAACCCACAAATTATGATTGTATTCAGTTACAGTGTTTCTATTTTTCTTCTGAACTGACTTTCACACCGTTGTGGATTTGTTTTGGTTTTTTTATCAGGCTGCTAGTTAATTATGATTTGTCATTATATTATATGTTTTCCTGCTACCTCAAACTCACTGACAGACTCAAAGATTAGATATTTTCTTTTGTAAAACCCCGCTCGTCGGCCAGAGGAATGTAACCAAAATATTTTAGTTGCTGAAATACATAAATGGGATAGTAAAAAATCCATTCAGGACATGTACATGTCTAGAGTCAGGAAGCATCACTGCAGACCCTTTATACCCTGGACACAACCACAGGCCATCACTCCAAATAACACTAAAATCAGCCAGTGTCATGGACACATTATAGATTATTTGTACCATTTTTACCATAGCCATCTATTCTCGCATATACTGTACTTTTGGCCTGTATGTGTATATGTTGTCTTTACCTTTTATTTGTTTACCTTTGTTGTCCTTGTTCTCAACTGTTATGTCTATTCCTGTGTACATTGAATCAGACTCAAGTTTCTTAATAAAGCTGATTAAAATTCTGAACATATATCATCATCTAAGCATCTTGCTTGTCCTGTGTTACTGTGCTAACATGTAGATGGGTCAGGCACTGTGGAGGCTGCCTCCCAGACAACAGCAGCAGCTTCAGGAAGAGCTTGCCGACCGACTGGCTGACCGAGGAGGACGACAAGAACAAGGTAATGTTAACTTTTTTTTTTTAATATACCCTGTGGCTCAGGATTTTGTAGTTTATGGATGACTGCTGCTGTCAGAAATGCTTGATCACCATCTTCAAATGTGGATAAAATATGAACTTAGATACAGAAAAACCTCCATATCAGCACAGCAAGCACACATGTGAATAAAAAGGAGACTATGGGTTTAATAGACTGTGTTATTTGTCAAACATACAATCACTCGTATGTTGCCGTACCGAGGTGTCAGTCTGAAGACTCTGCTTCCCAAATTTGACCAACATGTCAAATGTGCAACTAGAGGAAAAAACACGCTGGACTTTGCATCCTCTAACATCATCAAAAGATACAGCCTTTGTCACCCCGCTCACATGTTTGACAAACTGACCACTATTCTTTACCCCAGCCTTCACACCCATTATTAAGAAACAAAGCCACCATCAGAACTGTACTGGGCGGCTGTGGCTCAGGAGGTAGAGCGGGTCGCCCACTAATCAGATGGTCGGCGGTTCGATCACCAGCTCCTTCAGTCTACATGTCAAAGTGTCCTTGGCAGTGTCCCATCGGTGTGAATGGTTAGCTCCTAAAATCTTGCATGGCAGCTAATGCCATCAGTGTATGAATGTGTGTGAATGGGTGAATGAGATATGTAGTGTAAAAGCGCTCAGTGGTCAGAAGACTAGAAAGGCAGTCCGTTTACCATCCATTTAAAAACCTGGCCTTAAAGGAGTGTCTTTACAACTGCAGGACTGTCTCCATTGCACATGGGACCTGCTTTCTGATCAAGATGTAGAGGACTTCATCGGGACCTGTGTTAAAAATGTCACCATCCGTATTTTCCCGAACAGGAAACCATGCATGACAAAGGAGGTCCAGATTCCACCTTGAACAGGAGGGAACATATGCGAGGATGCTTTTTATTGACTATAGTTTCGCATTCAACGTTATTGTCCCCAGTGGGCTGGTCACCAAACTGCTTGACCTAGGTCTCAGCAGCTCTCGGTGCATATGAATCAAGGACTTTCTATCTAACCATCTACAAACAGTTAGAACCCACCTCTCTCCAAGCCTGACCGTCAGCACTAGTGCTGTGCTCCCCTCCTCTAACCCCTTCATACAAATAACTGCATCTCTACACACCCCTCAGATACAATCATTAAATTTGCAGAAGACACAACAGTGGTGGGACTGATCTAAAATGAGGATGAGACAGCTTACAGGGATGAACTGCTTCGTGGTGTACAGAAAACAACCTGTTACTGATCATCAAAAACACCAAAGAACTCATCACAGATTTTAGGAGACACTGTGAGGAGGTGTGAGAGGACTGTGAGAGGACCTCTGTCCTCTAAACATCACAGGAGTTGAAGTGGAACAGGTCTCCAGCTTTAGGTTTCTAGGAATCCACATCACAGAGGACCTCACAATGACAATCAACTCCATTACTCTGGTAAAGAGGTCTCAACAGTGGCTCTATTTCATTGAGGAATTTCAACCTGTCCAAAAAGCTGCTCATGTCCTTTTGTCACTGCTCTGTAAAGCTCTAGAGAAGCTCATAAACATAGCCCAGAAAATAATTGGACTTCCCCTGTCCTCACTGGAAAACACTTTCAGATCACACTACCTCCGCAGAGACAGCAGCATTCTGGATTCAGCACACCCTATCATCACCTCTTCTCTCTATCTGGAAAGTGATACAGGACCTTAAAGACCTGCACATCCAGGCTCAAAAACATTTTTTACCCCAGAGCCACCAATTAACTGAAATCCACTGGCCCCACCCCCAGCATCCCAACATCATCACAACACTTCACACTACAGGACCGAGAACGGGACAGTTTTCAACTCTGTGAGGAATGTGCAATATATGTGATCTGTATAATGTGCATACATTGTATGACTGAAAACAACATGCAAAATTTCAAATAGCATAACACAGGTGAGATTAACAGAGTGGATGAAAATGCACTGGATGTTTATTTATTACTCTATAATCCAAATAATAAGTAGTCTACAAGTAGTTTTCATCAGGACCTTTTTGTTACATCCACTTCACTTGTACACTTTCCTTCCATCTGCATTACTTTTCTGCTCCTAGCATTCCATTCTTCCTTTTCTCCGCTGTACATTTGATCCCACCAGGCTATCATTGTTACGTCTGCATTTCTACTCAAAACAGTTTGTCTTGTTGTTGTTGTTTTTACTCCTAGAAATCAGTCTCTTCTCAGTTTCTTGTTGTTTGGCCCTTATTTGCAAAGATCTGAAGTTCTCTCCTAAATCTTAGGATAATCTCTTATATTGACCCAGGGGCAAGATCACAGAATGGATTGCAGCCGCTGATAGCCCCATGAATTTCACATCACTTTTAAATGCTGTCTGTCCTGTCTCAAGATCCTATTGTGATGATCTTACATCACAAACTCACCCTTGCAGTTTTGCACAGAAGTCCAGTTTCCCCTCGTTATGTGTCTGATTGCCATGTTGCAAAGTAAAAATGGTGGCTTTGCACCAGGAACACAGTGGCAGAGAGAAGGAGAACAAGACTAGTTGGAAACCTCGTATATGGCTGGATTCTGTATGGGACAGGGACAGGGAAACCGGCAACCGGTGGTGGGGAAGTGCGGTGGTGGGGGGGTGAGGGGAGCTGAGGTGGGTTGCTGTGGGCGTGTCTATACCTGCTGAATGTAACCTGTGAAACAATCAGGAAATAACTTATTATTTCTCTGATTAATGACAGCTTTATCGAGGCCGGCGCTCACTCTCTGTGTTGTTACACAAATCAAATTAAACTTCTTCGTGTCATTATATTTTGCGGCGTAAATTGCGAGTCAGACTCAGATTTAGAAGCTGGTACATGAAATAAACAAAGTGAGAACACACACACAGGTAGATTATCAGAGTTTAGTCCGTGAATCCACCTGGATAGTCTCTGCTTCAGAGACATTTCAGGCTGTCTGTGGAGGTTTGACCAATCTGAGTGTCTGATTGGCGGCTGGAGCGTGACGTGGGGCTCCGTTTTCCCCAAAGTTGAATCTGGCTCAACTTCTCTTGCCGGTCGCCGGCGACGTTTTTTGCGGCAACCCCTGCGGCTGCCAGTGCGGAAACGCACGACCCCCACTGAAATGAATTGAGAAACGCTGCCGGCGTCCGTTTTGCCTATTCATGTATGAATAATTAAACAAAGAAAAAAGATGATTCTGATTTTTGTTTTTGTTTTTTCTTAGGGAGAGATGGAGGTCCTCAGAGACGAGCTCCCCAGCACTGTTATGGCCCTGACATCTACCATCTGCTGAGAACGCGCATGGGAGGTACGAGCACACAAACACAGGCTAAACATATGGCTGTTACTAACCCTGTACCAACACCTTGTATTTTGAGTGTATTCTTGTTGTTCTTAGTTGTCTTCTTTAGTTACTCCTCTCCTTCTGATGGTGTGTGCATGCAGTCAACATAATTAGAAATATTAGAAATATTTGTTACATACATACAGAAGAGTAGGTTCAAGTTTAATCATACAGGTTCGAGGGGCAGTGGAGGGGGTTGTATCTCAAATATAATGTTACCACTCTTAGGTAGTGTCCTCATTTAGATCTCAGTGGTCTGGGAGAAGAAGCTCTTCCTGATCCTTTTGTTGTCTGGACTTTTTTTAGTTTAGTTCTGTTTCCGTACTGGATAGTGAAGTTCTCCGTCAAGATGCTCTTGATGGTGCAGGAGTAGGAATTCATTAGTATTTGAGGGGATAACTGGAATTTTCCTCAAGCTTCAGGTCCTTGAGCTTTGTGATATGATAAGTGCTGGTAATCCATGGTTTCTGGTTGTTAAATGATTTAACTGTTGTTTTTGGGGACAGTTGCTTCTGTCGTGTTACAAATAAATTGCACCACAGACTCAGTGAATCCATTGATGTCCTCTGATTGATCTGCCTATTTCTTGACCTCTTGTGTCACTGGGGCCATGCAGCACTTTGTAAAGCTTTGTAAAGCTCTGATGGACAGCTTCTGTAGTCATCTGAAGTGGGATGTTTTGTGCTGTGTTGATGACACTTACATGCATCAGGTAAGCAGGAGTGGAATTGTTTTTTAATATTCCTGCTGATAGGCTCCATCCCAACCATGACCCTGATGAGACCAAACCAAACGAAGCACACATCTCTTTTCTATAACCTGATAAGTGTCTCATAGACATGGGGCAAGATGCAAAGCTTTAATTCAAATATAACTAGAAAAGCACTCAAACAGCTTGTCCTCAGCAAAGGGAGTAAGATGGATTTGAAAAAAAGGATTAACATGAGTTTGTTCTTATTGGATCACTGGGAAATAAAATATTGGAAGACTTGAAAAATTTGACTATTTGTCACTTCCGGGAAAATGGCGGAGAGTGGGAGCATAGTTACGTAGCTCACCCAAGTCGGTTGAAACCCGCCTCCCCAAACTAAGTGCAACTTGACAAGAATTGAGGTATGAGTGGGCTAAGCAAAACAGGGAGAGATAAAGAATAATGTGGGGATTACAGATCAATCTCAATATTGAATGTCAATTATAAGATCTATACAACAATTATCTCAAAAGAACTAACCAGTTTTATAACAGAACTAATAGAAGAGGATCAGACAGGATTTATAAGAGGCTGCCAAACACATGATGATGTTAGAAGAACCCTGCATGTAGTAGATCAAGCACAAAGGCCAAAAACCCCATATTAGTATGCATTGAAAAAGCATTTGACCGAGTCAGTTGGAAATTTGCTAGAACGATTGAGATTTAATAGCAAATCAGTACAATGTATTAAGACATTATACGAACAGCCCACTGCCAGACTTAAAATAAATGGGAATCTGACAGATACATTTAATTTACAGAGGTCAACTCGACAAGGCTGCTGCTTATCACCCACTTTATTTGCCCTCTTTATAGAAGCTTTAGCACAGGCTGTCCGCCAGTGTACAGAAATTGAGGGAGCTAAAAAATGCATTTAACTGGGTGTTAAAAAAGGGAGAAATCCCAAACTCCTGGAGAGAAGCCTTCATTTCGGTTATTCCAAAAGAAGGAAAGGACAAATTGGAATGTTCTAATTATAGACCAGTGAGTGTTCTTAACCAAGACTACAGACTTTTCACTGCCATCCTAGCCAGACGTTTAGAAACAATTCTACCAGATATAATTCATCAAGACCAGACTGGATTTATAAAACATAGACAGACACAGGACAATATTCGGCGCACATTACATGTAATGCAAAACATCATCAAAAAAAGATTAGAAGCAATAATAGTAGGATTGGATGCAGAAAAGGCATTTGACTCTGTCAGGTGGGATTTCCTGTATATGGTGCTGGAGCGATTTGGTTTTCATGAAATATTTGTCAAAACTATTCAATCTCTTTATAATAAACCCACAGCTAGGATCAAGATCAATGGAAATCTCTCAAACACTTTCATACTAGAACGTGGATGTCGTCAAGGCTGCTCAATTAGCCCTCTCCTCTTTGCGATTTATTTGGAACCCCTGAGCCAATGGATAAAACAAAATGAAGATATAAAAGGTATAGACATAGAGGGGGATGAACAGAAAATAGCATTATTTGCGGATGATGTATTAATATACCTAACGCAACCCTCTGACTCTCTTCCAGCACTCATATCAACACTTGAGGGCTTTGGGTTATTATCAGGCTATAAATTGAATGTGAAAAAGACACAGGTCCTCACATTCAACTATGTTCCGGACCGAGCTGTTAGAGAACGTTTCAAATTTAATTGGGATTCAAAATCCATGAAATATTTGGGAGTGAATCTTCCTCAGAACTTATCTCAACTGAAAACTATAAACTATGATCCATTAATTTCAAGAATAAAATCGGATATTGTAAGATGGAACTTAATCCCATTCACAAGTTTAGTTTCAAGGGTAGAAGCAATCAAAATGAATGTTCTCCCAAGGTTATTGTATTTATTCCAAACTCTGCCAGTAAAAGTAACAGATAAAGATTTTATAGAATGGGACAGATTCATATCTCGATACATTTGGCAAGGGAAAAGACCACGGATAAGACTTAGAACTCTACAGCTTCCCAGAGTTAAAGGGGGACTAGCCCTGCCCTGTCTCAAGAGCTATTATCAGGCGGCACAACTAAAAACTATGTGGACCTTGTGTAATCCTGCCTACAGGGCGAGATGGAAAGATATTGAAGGCCACACATCCACTATTCCAATACAGGCTATAATAAATGATAAAAAACTGAGAAAACATCTTAATGAGGAGCTAAATCCATGGTTGGGTTTATCCCTGGATATCTGGTTTGAGATTATATCAAAGAATAGCCTTACAGAGCAGAGTAGGTTACTGCGTTGGATTGCACATGATTCAGATTTTACACCTAATACATTAGATGGGAGTTTCAGTAGATGGGACAGGGGACCAACAATATTTTAGGAGCTTTTTCAGAAGAAGACAATTAAAAGTTTTCAAGATCTAAAAATTCAATTTGGTTTAAAGAATCAGGATTTGTACAGATATTTACAGATGCGGCATTATATGGAGAAAACTATTAAAAAGTTTAGTTTAGATGAGGTTGAGTCGGGAATTATTAAAGTATTTATTTTAGCATATGAATCAGATCTGGCCAAGAAATTAATCTCAAAATTGTATAAAGAAGTGGAAAATTTAAAAGGTTATAATACAGTATATATAAAAGAAAAGTGGGAGAAGGAGGGGGGGCAGATGTTGTCAGAGGAGGAGTGGGAAGAGATCAATGAACAACAATGGAAGACAACAGGCTCCCTCTCATGGAGAGAATATGGTTGGCAGAACATAGTGAGATATTTTATTACACCAGCACAACAGAAATCTCAGGATACGAGATGCTGGAGACTATGTGGAGAAAACAATGCCAATCATTTCCATATCTTTTGGGAATGCCCCTCTATCATACCTTATTGGCAAGAATTTAAAAAAAACATGGAGAAAATTTTAAAAGTGGATCTTCCGTTTTCATTTGTGGTTTTGTACTTGGGAAAAGGGAACCAGAGACTAACAAATTCAGGGGATAAATATTTATGCAGGACAATGTTAGTGGCGGGTAAAAAAGCCATCACCAGGAAGTGGCTGAAAACAGAGGTACCTAAAATGGAAGATTGGGTTGAAGTGATGCATAATATCTTTACTATGGAAAAGTTGACTTTTTCAGTTAGACTAATAACTGGGTGGACTTTGTAAAACCATTGAGGACAGACTTTATCTGGTAAAAACAATGTATCTTATGGACCCCCTTGGTTCTTGCTACAAACTTTAAATGTTTAATGTTCACATGATTGTGTTCGGTATTATCCTTCATCAGGAGAGAAAGGCCTTTACAAAAGGGGAAGGAAAATGTGTATGGTAGGGGAAAATGTAATCAGCTGTAATTTACTGAATTTTGTGTTTAATTGTGAATTTTTTGGTCTACTTAGGTTTTTTGATCCCTGGTGTGAAGTATTCGCATGTTCTGTATTCATGGAAAACATATATGTGAGATGTTAAATGCTAATGGGACAATGCTGAATGGAATCAATAAAAAGTTAATTAAAAAAAAAAAAAAAAGAAATTGAGGGAGCTATGGTAAATGGTAAGGAACATAAAATAGGTCTTGAACAACTAAAAAACATCAATCAAACATCCACCAATTCACGGATGTGGGGGGAATTCTCATGGAAAATTCTGATCTGGTTTTTTATCATGCCCAAGGTCAAGGGTAAATGTATGAATAAAACTCTACCATGCCGGAGAGAATGTGGAGTTTCCAGGGCGGATCACTCTCATATATTCTGGAACTGTCAAAAAATTATAATATTCTGGAAAATGGTGCACAGGTTACAGAAGATACTAGCATATGACATTCCTATGAATTGCATGGTACTGTATTTATGTAATTTTTCTGAAGAAAATATACAAGGAAGAGACAGATATCTTGTCAAAATTTTGTTAATAGCCAATAAAAAAGCCATCACAAGGCAATAGGGGAAAACAGAGCCTCCAAGCAAGGAACAATGGACAAAAATACTGTAGTGGAGAAAATTTATATAATGGAAAAAATTACACATCGTCTGAGATTGCAAGAAGCACAACATGAAGAAAACTTGCTGAAATGGACAACATATAGAATTGTTATGCCCAGCTCGTTCAGGAGCACAACCAAGAAGGGAGGACCACAGCGACCAGTTAAATTAACCATGAATTTATTAAAGAACAGAATTTAAATGTAATCATGAGGAAACAAAAGAGCTAACAGAACACAACCAAATCAAACCAAAAAAAACAACGCCAGGGTGCCTGGAGGCACCAACCATCCAGGAGGGAGAGCGAGCGAGAGAAAGACTGCCATCTTAGAAAGGCCATGCCTTTGTAGATGAGGCCACAGGCAACAAAACACAAAATGGCCGAGGGCCATCACAAGAACCCAAAACAGAAAACAGTGACAAAGACTATGATATGGACTGAATCAACAGACAAAACGGAGAAAACTGATGTACTACTGACTATTTGTTGGTTCAGGTCCAAATGTTCTGCAATATTCACATTACTTTTCCATATATATGAATGTCACCATAATTCTATCCACTCTACAATTTATTGATGATGGTTTTGGGGACTGGGGACTCCATCAGCATCACTGTGACAACAAAGCAGTGTGTGTTTCAGAGTGCTCTTTGATTTTGGCTTGGTTTCTGTTTTTCTGTTTGTCTGTTTTACTTTGTTATTAAAAAGTCAAACTTGGTGAGAGATAACCATCCAAAAAAACTTTACTCAAGCAGAAAAGCGCACAGGAGAGCCAAAAATACATTTACAACAGTGTAAAAAAGACACTGAGAGCAAATGATAAAGAATAAAAGATATTTGATTGACAGTGAAGACCTGCTCAATGCAGGACAAAGTTCAATGACATCATCGCAGCCCACACATTCATAGCCCACACCAACATATGGAGAATGTCTCAGAACTGCGTTGC
The DNA here is from genome assembly GCA_946959425.1 of Argyrosomus regius. NCBI lineage: Eukaryota > Metazoa > Chordata > Actinopteri > Sciaenidae > Argyrosomus > Argyrosomus regius. The sequence goes on from OX336883.1 coordinate 32,811,250, forward strand.
TATAAAGCAACACAGCTATAAAGTAGCAAACAACATAAAGCCTGACTGGAAGAATCCAAGTTGTGCACATGAGTCACTTTCATTGTTTTCTATTTTTGTCTCCCTTTTCTCGATGACTGCAGGTAAAGAACAGCACGGTTTTATAGATTTGGAGATGTTGCCACCTGAATTAGGCATCACCATACTGTCATACCTGAATGCTACTGATCTGTGCCTGGCTGGCTGTGTGTGGCAGGACTTGGGAAATGATGAATATCTATGGCAGGGGTAAGGATGTTCATCGAGAGAGTCTGTGATCCTTGTGTGATGATTTTTCTTTTGGTGACCAGCAATCATCCTGAGCAGATGTACTGTGTGATCTGCTCAACTGACAACAACAAAATATCTGACAACAGAGCAGATTTAGACTCAGACTCCTGCAACTCCAACATAAAAAGGTCCGCTACAGGAAGTCATTCCTGCCCACTGTCATTACTCTCTATAAAGATTCCCCCCTGTGCAGGGAGAGGAGCATCCACTGTAACAGTTTATTTTTGGATATGGACATTAATACATAACTTGCACTGACTATCAGAAAGTTGAAGGTATTCAAAAATAAGTGACACATTTTTGGAAAATACTTCTGTCACATTCTGACTTTGTCTTTTGTTTATTTTATTTGTTTTCTATGGAAAGATTTTTTTCACAGTACACAGTAAAATTCTGTTGTGTTCTTTGTTTCTATTTGATCCACCAGACTGTGTAAGTCCACATGGGGGCACTGCTCCATCTACAACAGAAGACTACCTGCTGGTTTCTCATATAGAAGACTCTACCTACAACTGGATGAAGGCAGCCTGACATTCAATGCTAACCCACAGGAGGTGTGTGCGTGCGTGCGTGCGTGCGTGCGTGCGTGCGTGCGTGCGTGCGTGCGTGCGTGCGTGCTTGCTGAGTCAGGAACAATGAAACAATGATGTCAATACAAAATGTAATTTTTGTCTCATTTTATTTTATATGGCTCTCTTTTATGTGTGTGTGTGTGTGTGTGTGTGTGCGTGCGTGCTTGTAGGGTATCAGTTATTTCATGTCTAAAGGTATACTAGTTGATCATCCAACCGAGCTGGCTAAGTTCATCTTTTACACCAGACGGCTCAACTGGAAGATGCTGAGGATTTACCTGGATGAGAGGTTAACACACACACACAGCTTGTTTGGTTACATGCACAAGTTGAAAAAGTCTCATTACCCCACTGTGGATGGGTGTTTATTTAGTGTCTCTGCTATGAGAATAAATAAATGTGTATCTGTGTGTAACTGAGCCACGTTTATTATCTGTGTGGAAATGAAAAAACTGCTTGTATCATACCTTTTACTATATATTTGCGCGTGTGTGTGCAGGCGGGATGTCCTGGACGAGTTGGTGACCCTCCATAACTTCAGTAATCAGTTTCTTCCCAATGCTCTGCGGGATTTCTTCAGGCACATCCACGCACCAGAGGAGAGAGGAGAGTATCTGGAAACCCTCATCACCAAGTTCAGCCACAGGTTTTGTGCCTGTAATCCTGGTCTTGTCCGAGAGCTGGGCCTCAGTCCTGGTTAGTGCTGATACACACACACACACACACGCACACACACACACGCGCACACACACACACACACACACACACACACACACACACACACACACACACACACATACACACACAAACACATACTGTGACTCTCTGCAGCCAATTCTTTTTTTTACACACCTCGATGAACCTTGCAAGAGAACACACATTGTCAGTAATATGAACGATGTATTATATTTGATTAGAATAATGAAATTTCCGTTGAACTTTTCTCCCTGCCCAGCCACATCGTGTGGTCCCCTAAATGTACATATACAATTTCATGTCAGCACAGTTAATTCATATTTTATGAAAATCCCAATTGATAGGTTGAATATGTTGATGTTTCTAATAATAGCACAGGAAGCAGGTTTATTGGTGATAAGAATATGATTTATTGTTAGCTGTTGAACCCTGAGCAGAACCTGTTCAGAATTATTTAACAGGCTGATATTAAAACCAAATATTAAAGGAAATACAAAACTTATTTTAAATGACATCATACTAATTGTTGCAGTTTAAATTAATTTTATTTAATTTTTTAAGATTTTTTTTTTTTTTACATTTGAGATTCCTCCATTCACCACTAGATGGGGCCTGCATACCACCAGTGGTACACATACCATAGTTTGAGAACCAGTGCTCTATAGAACATTAATACATTCAGAAAATGTCTGATTTAATTACATTTTATTTTAGATTTGAATGTTAAAATGTTTGACTTGATGGTGATGCTGTTTAGAAAGGTCCAGACACACATCAGCATGTTTAAGCAGGTAGACCACAGAAAACTGCAGTGACAGTAGAAGTGACTTTGAAGCTACTACACATCTGACACAAACTGAGAGGGAAACTGTCAAGGTTTTATCTAGTAATCCCTGGCTTCAGTGTTGTCAATAGACCATGCATTTACTAACTGAGGGTTTTGTTAATGGCAGCAGACTGGACAAAAAACGATCCCTGAATCTGTTACTGTTAACTCCTCGGACCCACTTGTATGATTAGTAGGATTAGTATAATGGTTTGGAGCCCAAGGCTGGAGATTGATGGATGGCTGCCTTTTCATTTCACTGCTGCTCTACCCCTCCATCCCCTGTGGATGGATGAAGGACTGGGCAAAGGAGTGGAGTTTATTAATAGCACAGTATAGTTTTATGTGTCTTATTGATCATATTTACATTTGATTTCTTTCTTTTACTGCCTCCTTTCTCTCCCTTTCTGGTGCTTCTTCTTGCAGTAGTATTTTACTATGAGGTGTTGAGGTTCCATGCATTGTTCTGTAGTGTGTTAGTTAAGTTATCTGTATGAACCTTGCTTGAAAGTCATGAATCAGGGCTGTGTGGACTCAGTAGTGCTAACAGTAATGACCTGTTCTCACAGTTGAGCTTTGTGTGACACAAAACAGTCCTGTTTTATCACCATTTCCTCTCACCTCTCTGTAGATGCTGTGTATGTGCTGTGCTACAGTCTGATCCTGCTGTCCATTGACCTGACCAGCCCCCACGTCAAAAACAAAATGTCCAAGAGGGAGTTTATCAGGAACACTCGCCGAGCAGCACACAATGTCTCAGATGACTTCGTCGGCCACCTCTATGACAACATATACCTGATTGGTCATGTGGCTGCATAGCTCCACCTATCAGCCATCCAGTAGAAATCCTCATATAGCACTGAAAACAGAAATCAGTGATTCAGTTCCTTTTCATGTCTGGAGAGTATGGAACATTGTGGAAATGGATTTTCACGTCCTTCAAGAAATATAACAAGAAATAAATCTTACTAGAAAGATTAAACTAATAGAATTCACCACTGCACTGTGAGAGAGACTGTGGTACCAAATATTAGTGATGTTATTAGATTTGAATCAAAGGTGTGAAAAACCTAAAATGTTTTGAAAACCAAGTCACTGTAAAGAGCGTTTTAAAGTGGTACCATGAAGACGAGCTCTGATACCGCACTGAACAATGGGTACTACTGAAGGAGGAGGAGCACCGCTCTCAGCTTGCCTCAGATGTCGGGACAGTCATGCAGATTGCTGCGTCACTTTGGACAAACACTGGTCTATGCATCTAGGAAGTGATAAAAGGGATGCTGACACAAAATCACTCACTAATATAAGCAGTTGCAGTTACCAGGGTAACTAATGACAAAAATACATTGAAGATACTCTGCCAATCAGTTGACCATGAGAAACTGTCCAAGTGTCCAGATGCAAATGCAACAAGACGTTGAGTTTTTCTTTTTCTTTTTATGAGTAAAATGAACAAGACAACAACACATTGGGCTTCTTCTTCTTCTCCTAAATCTCTTTTTTCTTTTTGCTTGTTTGAGTGTTCCAAGACTGATTCACCAAACTCTATTAATAGCAGAGAGTGTAACGCACTTATGAGATTTGATCATTAGCATAGCATTTTTTGTCCCGATTATGATGAAAATGAATGTATTAAACATGAAATTAGAGAAATGTTTGGAGATGACACGTGAGCTCAGCAGCTTGTATGTAATGCTGCTTTCTGAAAAAATGATAAACAGAAGTTTGAAAGTCAGAGTTTGGTGATGGACTGTAATTTTGCCATCATTATCAAGGGACTGAGGAGAGAAAGGTCATGTTCAAGATCTACTGTGGAGAATCTAAGTGGCATCTAGTGGTCAAGTTGCAGATTACAACCAGCAGAATACCCCTCACCACTGCCCTCCTTCCAAGTGTGAAGAGAGCCAGTGGGCTACTGTAGAAACATGGTGGGGCAACATAGCAGACATAGTGGAAGAGGCTTATTCATTCTAAAGTTAAAAAAACATAATAATTCTCATTTTCAGGTGATTCTACACTAATGAAAACATAATTATGAATATTATATTCAATTTCTGCCATATTCTGTAACTAGAGTCCCCTAAATCTGACACCTTTAATAGTCGACACTGGACCTTTCCATCTAGTCATTCTTTCATTGTGGCTCTTTAGAATGATCATGGAAGGACAGAACCACTGTCTGGAGTGTTGATGACATATCATTTCATAGTTTTGCACAATGCACATGTATTTACCGGCATTTACCACAAGTTTAGCTTTAGTTCCCACAGTCATAGTCAACTGTTTTTAACATTCGCTGGCAAAAGAGATGCTCTATATAATATATATTAGTACAAATATTTATATGTAACACTATATTTAGCTGTGTGGCACACTAATAGCTAAAATCCATGTGTCATTTAAAGTAATGGACTACATTTACCAGTACATGAATATGTCTGAGCTGTTAATGGATTTTTTAAATAGTGGAAGTGTATTATTATCTGGAGGGCAACAGTACAGTGGAGAAGATGTGCTGACTGGCCTCTATAACCCAGCTGGAGAAATTAAATTGTATAAATTGATATTGATGACTTCAATCAGTCTAATAGATGGAATATTTCCAGCTATTGGTTTTTTAAAAGTAAACCAGTCTAACAGCTGAAGCCTGTCAGACCTGAATGCAGCATGACAGTCACTCTGTGTCCAGTAGCTAACATGTAGCCGCAACTAACAGTGAAATGTCACAGTAAAGCAGTTTTGTACTTTTGAAAATGAAGGGACTTTATGTCAGCTGGTTACATTTATTTATTTTATCAATTGATTTCTATCCAAATAAATTGTCCAAACATGTATTTGATTGATTATCATTGATGATGCACGCTGAATAGAAGACTTTATGACTTACAAATATTTGACTTATTAAATCTGGGCTTGATTTTACTGACATGTTTCAACCACCTGTTGAACATTTAGTTAGTGATAGATGTTCTTCTTCCTCACAGGATGAAGGTGATGTAAAGAGCAAGGTTAGCTCACAGTAAAGCATGGACACATGAGAGAGATTTCAGACATTTGAACTGATGCTGGGAGAAGACGTTCATCCAATTACTATTATTATTATCATCATTATCATCAACTCAAGGCGCTTACTGATGAATTATTGCAGCTAATGGCTAATGCTAAAAACTGTTACAGCATTGGGTTAATTCTACTGCATTGCACACAGAGGAGTACAATGGCACCCAGTTACATGAGTGTTTCATGTGCTTTGTCAGAACAGCCAAGGGCTGCAGCATAACTGTAAGATGAATGAGTTGATAATGATAATAATAATATCATCAAGCTACAGTGACTGCATCATAACAGAACATAAAGCTGTAAACAGATGGTTTTATACCAAGATATATATTCCTTTGAAACAGGTCACACTGCATCTCGCAATTTTGTTTCTGTGTGTGTGTGTGTGTGTGTTTGAGATCAAACGAGTAAATCCTCTCCAGACACAATATGACCTTTGACACTCGACCTGTGTGTGTGTGTGTGTGTGTGTGTGTGTGTGTGTGTGTGTGTGTGTGTGTGTGTGTGTGTGTGTGTGTGGTGTGTGTGCGCGCTTATGTGTGTGGTGTGTGTGTATGAATGACCTATCCTTGGGTGGTGTTTGTTTTATGTACTGCAAATGAAAAGAGAGCAGAGGGCAGAGATACATGACCTACCCTCCCACACACACACACACACACGCACACACACACACACACACACACACACACACATACACACATTGTTCCACAAAGTGACTCGACATTTTAATTCTGTGTGTGTTGAACGGACTCATGTGTTTACTATGAGTGATGAAGCCTGAAGGAGCAGAGCATCAGAAATAAAGCAGTCTGAAAAAAAGTCAATATTTTTGCTGTTCCTGTGATTTTGCACTCAGTGTGCCTCCCTGCAGCAGCACTGCAGCCTGTTTTCATATTCAATTAATAATCATTTCAGTTCATCAGATAAAACCTACAGGGAATGTGCCACTTGGTTTCATTCATAACAAACAGATGGTTTGATTCCAAGATATATATTCTTTTGAAACAGGTCACAATTCTGTTTCTGCGTGTGTGTGCATGCGTGCGTGCGTGCGTGCATACGTGTGTGTGTGCGTGCGTGTGCATGTGCATGTGAAAAAAGACATGTATCAGTGAATTCACATGCCACATTTTGGGACAGAAAAGGTGTTAAGTTGGTGTTGAGATGCACATACCTGAACATATGAATGGATTATGAATTATCTATCATATGTTTTCATTGAACTCTCTGTCTCTCTGTCTCTCTCTCTCTCTGTCTCTCTGTCTCTCTCTCTCTCCCTGTGTATGTGAGGGTAATGATGAAGGGGCCGGTGTTTATTTAGTCCAGCTCAGACCGGTGGGCCTGGGTCGTCGTCTGGTGGCGTCCCAGTCCAGAGAGCCTCACTTAAGCCTGATGGAGATGATGGATGGCCTCCTGAGCCCCAGAGCCTCTGCACTTCATCAGCATGAGCAGCCACTGCTGCAGACATACACACATATTCTCTCTCTCTCTCTCTCTCTCTCTCTCTCTCTCTCTCTCTCTCTCTCTCTCTTCCTCCCTCTCTCTCTCTCTTTCTTTCTCTCTCTCAAACACACACACACACGCACACCTGACACTACAGTTACTGCTGCTATTGCTACAGTTACTAAATCCCAAATCTCTATCTCTGTAGTTATTATATGAACACATTATTATTATTATTATTACAAAGAAAAGTTACATTATTATTGCTTTTATACAAAGACTTTTTAAGAACTGATGTAAGAATAAGAACAATACATTTATTTATTTATGCTTCATTTATTAAGTCATATTTTTTCAGCTCTTAATTTTTTTCAGGAAAATCACATTTAACAAGTTCACAAATCAAATGAATGTCTTGCGTGAAATTATGCCTCGATAACATTTATATGAACACATTCTTACAAACAATCATTTCATTTAATTACTTTGTGCTTCAGTCAGTACACTCATGACTCATGCTGTGCAGATTTTAAAATATGACTCAAAATACTGTCAAACGCTCCCTGTTTTCAATACAAATTTGATTACAGTAGAAGTGAAATTACAACATTTGGCAACACTTTGTTTGACTAGTTACTCTACAGATGGTTTATAGACTATTCTGATGTCAGGCCACTGTGGTTCGGTTTGGTTCGTTAGAGTTAGTTCATGAATTGTCATACTATACAGACAGAGTGAAACAAATCATTTATAAATGAATCTACACATTACAAACTAACCTAACTCATCCATGGGTGGACTCAAGTGTTATCAATGGTTTCACAAACAGATGTATTTGTAGCAGCAGCACGGCCAAGACTTAAGAGAACATAAAGGAAAGAGAGTGTGTTAGTGGTTTCAAAAACATCAACACAGAGAATTTCTATCATTTTAAAGTGTTTTTCTCCACTTAATGTATTTATCTGTACAAGGAACAGATGTTCTTTTCAATTCAACTTTTACCAAATTAGACATTGCAAGTGCTGATGCCACTAAAAATGCATTGTGTAAAACATGGTGAACTGTGTCCCTATGTTTCTATGTATGTCCCTGTGTCCCCCTGTATGTCCCTGTGGGTCTATGTATGTCTCTGTATGTCTCTGTGTCTCCCTGTGTGTCCCTGTATGTCCCTGTGCACTGTGTGTCTCTGTGTGTCCTTATGTAGCTATGTACAGTATGTCCCTGTATGTCCCTGTATGTGACTGTGTGTCTCTGTGTGTCCCTGTATGTCCCTGTATGTGACTGTGTGTCTCTGTGTGTCCCTGTATGTCCCTGTATGTGACTGTGTGTCTCTGTGTGTCCCTGTATGTCCCTGTATGTCACTGTGTGTCTCTGTGTGTCCCTATGTGTCTATATATGTCCCTGTGTGTCCCTGTGTGTCTCTGTGTGTTGAGAAGGGAATCCTCCACAAGCCTGTTAGCAACCAGCGCCCAATGGAAGGAGTCCAGTAAAAAGCAACTTCTAAATAAAAAGCACAGCCACATGAAACAGAGATGGAGAATCAATAAACGCTCAGCTGAAAAACAGAGGATTAGGACAAAGAATGACAGAGAGGATATTAACCCATATCCAATGACATAACAGAGGGAGGGAGGGAGAAACACTGATGTAATTAAAGACACGAGAGAGAGAGAGCAGCAGATTTACAGAGTGAAAGAAAGAAAACGTGGAAGAAAAGCAGGATTAAGTGATATCACATTGCTACCTTCTGTGAGCAAAGAATGACTGGTGGCTGCCTTTCTGAATACTGAGAAGGTTCGGTGAGTATTAACACATGATAAGTGTGTGGACATGTTTTATGATCGGGGCACAGAGGATTACATAAGACGAAAGTGTTGAAGTTATAATCCATTTTTAGATTTCATACACAGCTAAAGTTTGTCCTCTGTGGTCACAGGACATGGCTCCCTACAAACAAATATATATAAGATTAAAACTATAATAACTATTGAAATGATTTGAGAGCAAAGACTAGAAAAGACAATACAGAAATGAATTGTGCAGAGATTATAATACACACATAAAAAGCAACACATGTTAAAGTTAAAGTTAAAAGAGTAACAATTTCAAAATATGCACATAAAACAGATAATGAACAGAAGCTAATGAACCCAGCGTGACTGAATGTCACTGTATTTCTCTGAAGTTCTAAAAGTGCTCTCTCAGATCCAGTTTGAAGGAAGACTGTGTCACTGTTGAAAGAAGAAATTAAACTGCATTTACATATGTAATGGACTAGATAACTGTCCTCTTCTGGTCGTTTAACACTGACCATTTCTACATATTTTTCAGTTGTGGTCAAGGTGGCTGCTGTGACCATACACATGATGAAAAGAGTACTACCTACAGAAACTCAGTGTCTTACAGTCAGTCTGTAGCAAACAGCTTTTTGTCCTAGTTGGAACACGCGCTCACAGAAGTGTAAAACTGAGCTGTTGAATGTTTTTTGCATATTTGTTGTATGTTGTATATTTTGATTTTAAGGTGTTTCTCACAGATTTTATAACACACTATGGCCTCTCAACTGCTGTTTCTGTCGCTGTGAGCTAAATCAAAGCTAAAGTCCTGAAAACAGAGCCATCAAAACCACAGAAACCACCTCCTCTAAACACAGGAGGATTTGCACCATTTCTGCTTTCTGTCTCTCTGTCTGCTGCTCTCATTTCTCTCAGTTATTATACAGCCTCGCTGTCGGCCTTCTACATGGCAGAGCTGTTATGCTGTTGATTCATTTGACTTTGATTACAAGATGATTTTATATTTCTCATATTATATTATGAATCATATTATGATTCGTAACAGTGTAAGTAAAGATGTCCTGACCCCTGTATTTGTGCTTCAGAAAGCCTTAAAGTGAGCTCGATAAAACCAGAGAACGGACTGTAAAGAACAAAATCGGCAGACAGTTAAAGGATACTGAAGATTTTAGTGCATATGTTAAAAATAGGTAACAAATAGAACTGTGACTTTTACATGTCCAGTACTGTATGTGCCTGCAACCAACATTGCACACTCACAATATACTTGTAAATAATAGCATAACACCATTTTAAAGTACAACTTGTCAAAATACCTGCAGATGCAATAAAAAAGTGCTACAAAAGTTCCCATGAGAACATGAAGAAGAAAGTTATGAACAGAAACTATTATCAAATTCATCCAAATTTAACATGGAGAATGTAAGCAGACCATTTCTCACAAAACAATGAATTTATTTAATTCAGTAATTTTACATTTTATCAGTTCCTACATATTCTATTTTTCTGTGAGATGGCCTTAAAATTGTTCATTTTCAGGTCAAAGGTCATATCCATGGACGGCTTTTGAATCATTGTTCAATACTCCGTTGTTGCGCGGAGCACATAAATTCAACATGCTTCCAGGTGGCTTTAATTTTCATCGTGATTAGATAAGAAATAGCTTTTTGTGCTGCAGGGACGCAGTGATTTTGATGCTGTCGAGTATTATAGTGACGTATTCAGGCAAGTCATGAATTAGCAGAGAGGAAATGTGTGATCATTCTGTAGCACTGATGGATAATATTTCAGTCTTAAATGCTTCATTTGTTGTCTTTAAATCTAAACTCATCTGACACAATCTGAAAGAAAAGTGTGAGCGTAAATGTGTTGCAGCTTTGATTTAAATATTAAAATATGTTCAAATTGTGACTTTACTATGTGACTCCAGTGTGAACTGAAAATATGAATTATCATTATCATTATCATTAAGACAGTAGTAAACCCATATTCCAGCCCAGCTTATGATTCATACCATAGAACACACAATATTTTTGGCATGGAAATGGAAAAAGAGTTGATCACTAATTTTTCCTTTCAGAATTGTGAAACAATGAATGAAACAATGTGAATAAAAATAAACTGAAGGCAAGTCAACAACTTTAATATCCAATGACGCTTCCTGGATTTTATTCTCATTATTTTACATTTTAAATGTTTTATACATTTCTTCTCTGACTTATTAGTTTGTGTATGATAGCAAATAGCTGAACAGAGGTTGACTCAAAAGACTCTGAGAGACTGATTCAAACATTTAATCCAAAACCTTCATCAGTGTGTCTATAAAAAGAATCAATACATTTAAATGACTGGGCATGTTGAACAGACTGTAAGACTGTGAATTGTCCTCCAGCACACAGGGTTTCTGCCTCTGATGTCAATAGTGTGGGACAAGTCATTAATGTTATTTAATTAAAGTGTTGCTCTGGATATCAAAACTTTTAAAACGTATCTACTTCTGTGTTTTTGATTGACTCCTTTCTCTCACAGGTTTCTGTCTTTCCCTGTCCATATTTCATAATATTCACAATGAGATTTGAATTGTTTTCTGGACAATGGAAATTGAAATGAAAAGGTAAAGTTCTGTGCTTCAGTAAGATGTGTGGAGTTTCTCCCACGTCCCCACCGTCCCCCTCCAGTTATTTGAAGGATTGTAAATATAATTATTGTTCCATCATTGGCAGCCCTTTCCTGTCACTGTGCTGTTTTTATGTTATTATTGCAATTTCTCATTTTCCATTTTGTCCATAACTGCAACATTAAGTCGACATTTCAGTCTACATGCAGATACGTTAGTACAAGTGGGTTTCAGAGACATAACCACTGTGGACAGCTTTACTTCTCTGAACTGTAAAAAAGTGTCTCCCTACTTTCAGCTGTCATTTTGTAAAATAAACAAATTGACAAGGTAACTGTCAAGTGATTGAAACTGTTTGTGTCTCTTAGTGTCTTTTGTGAAAAATCTTTGACCTCCGTATTTCTTTTTGTGCGTCTGTGTGTGTTTTTGTTTTCAGATTTTTTTTCAACTCATTTCACATTTTTCACAAATAATTGATCTTTTATTGTTGTCTTGCTGAGATTCCTAATCTTGTCCAACCATCCAGAATTCAAGTAGATTAAGACGGAGAGACGGAGAGAAGTGAAAGTGAGGACTGAAAGGAGTGTGAGCAGAGAGGGGAGGAGTGAGTGAAAGAGAAGACAAAGAACAGCTGCGAGTAGAAAGAGTAAGTATAACATTATTAACATATGAATGAAAAATCTTTGACAGCTTTCTGACCTGAGTGATGACTTGTTAAGTTGCTTTGCAAGACTTTCCAAAAAAGGACAGCAGAGAAAATAGTTTGAAATTAGTTTGTTTTTTGCTCCTTATTTTAGTTTATTTCGTTAGCTTGGGGTGCAAGTGGAGCAGTAATGGAAAAAGCATTAAAACTAGAAGGGCACTCAGAGCATGGAGACCGCCATCAAAGCCACTAGTCCAGTCTCCCTCTCTATATATAGAGAGATAGATATAGATATATCTATAGATATAGATCTACAGATGTATATATATGTCTGTATTACAGCTGTCATCAAAAGTGAAAAATAACTTGTTCCCCCACAAGATTCAGATTGACTGTAAATGTAATGGCTTCTTCATTCCCCCGTGCTGCAGAGAGACAGACAGGCAACACATGTAAGGTAATAATTCACTTAACTAAACATATTAATGCAACAATATACCAGTGCAGTGAGAAGCACCGCATATGCACTGAAGTGTAATAAAATAAAATCATTAAATGAAATACAACTGCAGAAAAATATTATACAAACATACTCAAATTTTAAATCTCCACAAATAAATTGCCTGAATTGGCAGTAATAAGTGACAAAGTGAAGAGCTTTGCTGAGACGAGTGCAAATGGCCTCTTTCTTTCTAACACTAATCTATCTATCTATCTATCTATCTATCTATCTATCTATCTATCTATCTATCTATCTATCTATCTATCTATCTATCTATCTATCTATCTATCTAAAAGCAGTATTTTGCTTTCATGGTTTGTTTGAGGCGGTTGTGAGCAGCTGTGATCCACATTGTTATCCAGACTTTCTGCTCTCGTTTCAAGACGATGCTGCCCATATCTCAGCTCTTGTCAGATGTTGTGCAACACTCAGCAGCAGCTGGCATAGCCACGCAGCCTGAGCAGAGGCGCTCACAATGATGATTTATTAGTTCAGAAGACATGATCACTGTTAGATCGCGTTTTCTCTGTGTCTCCCTGTGTCCGTCTACTAGTAGATTTACTGCTGCTAGCGCAGCTCCAGGACAGCAGAGAGCTGCTAGCTTATGTTTTCATCACAGACAGGAAGGAAAGAGGAAATTGAACGAGGTGAGCACTGAGCATTATGTGCATGAAAAAAAGTCCTTTTATCTAGGATGAGGCTAAGATGTAGAAACACACTAGAAGGAGACAGCTAATGCTGTCTCATGAAAGATTCTTTCACAAAAATATTTCCCCATCTTTGCTCTGTAGACTTTCTTTTTCTTTCCTCAACTTTATAAACAATGCAAATTTCAAAATCTCAATCAAACACCACAGTGGAAACATACTGCGAAAGAACAGTCACGCAACAAGCTGCAAATTCAGGAATTGTACAAAGTCAAATATACGTGAAAACAGACAAAATAATTGCAGTTGAAAAGCACTAGACTTGAAGTTAATGCAACACAGTGGCTCCTGGCCAGAGGGAGTGCTAAGTGGGATAAGCTGAGTAAGTCTGAGTTTCCACTTGGGAGAAGCTTTTCTGGCAGATCCACTCTCGACTGTTCTTTTCCATCACAGAAATAGTAAGCTTTGGCATCAGTGCTCTTAAAGATCTGATGTGAATGCTCATAGCTGAAGCCAACCAATGAAAATACATGTCCTAACTCAGCACTGCTTACAGCCTAATTCATAGTCACACTTATCTGCCACTGAGAAAGTTGTGTCTTAGAATCAGTTAGTTGTAATAGATGACCACACCAATGTTGATTATATCTCACAATACAATATATGAATCATTTTTTCAAAAGCATGAGCAAGATTTTTTTTTTTCATTGTACAAACTGTATAGAAATCTGAAATCTGAAAATCTGTGCTCATACTTTCTGAAATCGAAATGTTTGGCCTAATGGACATACTCCAGGAGAACAATATCAGAAGAGGAAGAGATCATCAGAAGGATTACTATTTGTCCTCTGGGTACTGTGTTTAATATTTATATTACATTTCAAGATAATCTGGACAGACTGAGACAACATATGGTGACAGCATTCGGTTTTGCGTTCCTTGAAAGTTCCTTGAAACAACACTGTATGAAACACTAGATGAAAGGTGACCACATTCATGCCTGCTAGTGGCTCTGTGAGGCTCTAAAGTGGTTAAAGTTGGTTTTTGAATAACCAACTGACCGACAGACCAATGATGCCATTCGTAGAGCCCCACCACATGAATGCATGAAAAATGTAGCCATATTCATAAAAGATCCAACTGTGTCCTTAATTTGACTGAAAGCTTAAAGGCTGTTCATTCCCCTCACACAAGTGACATATCGTGGAAAATTAAAGGGAACCTCTTATACTTATTATATACTATATAATATATACTATATTCCACTCATTTTCAGCTCTATATTTTTATTATGTGACTCCAGTGGATTCACTTTGCACAGGTAAATCCTTATTTATCTTATAATGGGCCTTTATGCAGCTCCTCAGTTCGTCCTCACTGATTTCACTGATGGTGAAACTGGATCATATTGTATGGAGAAAATATTTTCTGGTTTTCTGTCTGATGTCCTATTTTCTGTCTGATGACCTCTAGCTGCTGTTAGCTCGTTATCTGAGTTAGCTGTTCAGCTCGGAGTCCTATGAGCTAACGTTTGATGGACTGGGAGCTCGGAGCACCGAAAAGAGTTGCAGAGAACTTTGGAGTGCTGGGGGAGTGCATTTACATTTAGTCATTTAGCAGATGCTTTTATCCAAAGTCACTCACAAAACAGGGAAACAATCATGGTCTTCAGGAGGTTTTTAAAGGTAGAGAGGGACGCCCCTGATCTAGTAGGAACTGGTAGTGCATTCCACCAACGGGGAACAACAGACGAGAAGAGTTTGGATTGCCTTGAGCAAACGTGTGGCAGAGCCAGGCATCGTTCATTGGAGGAACACAGTTCATTGGCCGTGAGGTAACATATGCTTGTATAAGGGCGTTCAACTAGGTGGGTGCAGAACTGGAGACAACTTTGTAGGCGAGCATTAGTGCCAATACACTGTCCTCTGGCTAGCTACTTGGCTACCTGGCTAATGGCAGCTACAGTTGGCAATAGTTAGCAGTTACTTTAGCAACAAGCAAATGACTGAAAAAAAAGAGTCAATGTCAGCTCATCGCATTAAGTAGAAAGTAGCAAGTATTCAGAGGATCTGAAGTCAGGGATTACTCTGACGTGTTGATCTCACCATCTGAAACTTTGTTTACTATCATCAACAGCCAACATACTAACATTACACAGACAATAAGGTAAAGCATAACAGTTCTAGGTTTGTTCAGATGACCGTGTGTGAAAGCTCAGTTGTAAAGTGTGTTTATATGAACTGATGAAGTGTATTGATCACATCTGACCACTAGACATACATACAGTGTTTGAGCCTATAAGAATCAGGAAACATCTTTCTAACAAACAGTTTGTAGTTAGCTGCTGTTGTAGCTATAGCCTGCTAGCTAGATATACACTGTAGATGAGAAAAGGTCGTGTGTGTGTGTGTGTGTGTGTGTGAGCTCCAGCCATATGTTAGCCAGCTGTGGAATGATGTCTCACATCGTACCTCTGACTCTGTCTCTTTGTTGCTCTCTCACTCTCTCACTGACCCCTCCCCTGATGGAGGGAAAGGTGATCTGAGCTAAGTGGTGCAGAGATGCGTTATGGGTAAAAAAAAACAAAGAAAAAAAAACACTCAGAAGAGCTTAGCTCACTGACAACTTATTAACATCCCTCTTGACACACCCAGACAGACAGACAGACAGACAGACAGACAGACACACACACACACACACACACACACTCACTCTCAAGAAGGACACATTGTGCTCTGCAGTATTTGTATTTGAATTGTCTTTACTGCACTGCAGCAGGTTTATTGCTCCTGTTTTGGTCAAATGAGCCACTCTGCCCCATGACCCAAAATTATCTGAGGCACAAACTGAAGCTAGATTGCGCTGTCCGACTTACTTCTCTCAACTCCATTACCTGCATGGTGCCCATATTTCAATGACTACATGACTAACGCACCTACCTGGGTGCCCAACAGGGTGTTTTCTTGATTGGAGTGGACCTACGTACGGTTCATGTCAGCAGAGATGTTCTTGGTGAATAATGAAGCAGCTGGTACATCGGAGTAGTTGGTGGAAAGTCAGAGTTCTTTAATTCTGTCAGCATACAGCAGGGAGAACCAAAACTGTAGGTCAGATTCATTAGCACAGCAGTACCTCCAATCCCTCTGCCTGTCCTCCCTCTTTTTCTTTTTCTTTTTCTGGACAGAACATCTTGCACAGCTTTTCTGTTTGTAGCATGTTTTCCTTTACATATAGGAAACATATCTAACAGATCACATTCAACTCATTTTACATTACAGATCATGTTCACTGGTTTCATTTTTCTCCAAAACACAAGAACAGTGATGTTTATATACCACAAAATAATGTTTCTATCATTTTGTGTACACACTGCAGCAGGCTGCATTCAGCTCAGGTATACTGAAGCTCAGGCAGTGAATCTGGAAAAAGAAATAATTGTTGTCCACTGTACATACACTATGTTCACACGTCAGATAGCATGTTGAGACATTTTGTACAACCTAACCAGTCTCAGATGGTATTCTTGAGTGTTTGGGTTCTAATGTGGATCTATGGGGTCCTTGACAGTTGGGGAAGCCCTGGTTAACTCCTACAGGACTCTTTTCAGAACACTTCCTTTAATCACACACTCTTTACATGTTCACACAACACACAAACCAGGTGAGTAGAACATGCGCAGACTACACACTCCACTGGTGATGGATCGCGTGTTTCCGCCCTGTTGGTGATCTGGTCTTGCGACTAATTTACTCTCAGTGTGCGCGAGACCGACGTCCTTCACACATTATAGCTTATCTGCACGGTCACGCGCGCTAGCGTGCAAGTATCTCTATGTGTATTTTTCGGAGTTTCATTTGTAGTGCGGTCTTCAGCTAAATGCCACCATTTATCATCCTTAAAATCATCATCATCATCATCATCATCATCATCATCATCATCACACACACACACACACACCAAAGGTCAGTCACATAACCCACTTTAATCACAGGCGCCATTACCATCACCACGGCATTATGTGGAAATCAACACCGAGACATAAACTTTGTGTCACTTTCATATTTCAAACCAAATGTTGGAATTATCATGGAGCCTCACGCGCTGCTCTCTCATCATCAAACATCAAATGACGTATTTTCTTCCCCTTCCGTCAATATTTGAGCGCTTCTGTTATTAAATATTATTATATTTATTCCCTTTATAAAGCCAGAAAGCAACAGGCCTCTGTTTCCCGCCCTTATTTATTCTTTTTTTAATAGTACATTTATTTTGAAGAATTGATCACGCGCCATTACTGAAAAAATATCTAGTAGTATTATCCAACAATAATCAAATAATATTTTCAACAATAATCAAAGAATATTATCCAACAATAATCAAATAATATTTTCAACAATAATCAAAGAATATTATCCAACAATAATCAAAGAATATTATCCAACAATAATCAAAGAATATTATCTAACAATAATCAAAGAATATTTTCAACAATAATCAAAGAATATTTTCAACAATAATCAAAGAATATTATCCAACAATAATCAAAGAATATTATCCAACAATAATCAAAGAATATTGTCTAACAATAATCAAAGAATATTTTCAACAATAATCGAAGAATATTTTCAACAATCATCGAAGAATATTTTCAACAATCATCGAAGAATAATTTCAACAATAATCAAAGAATATTATCCAACAATAATCAAAGAATATGATCCAACAATAATCAAAGAATATTTTCAACAATCATCGAAGAATATATTCAACAATATGTCAATGCCATGTTATCCTAAAGAAACAATTTCAACGATTTCTGACGTTTTCAGCAATAACTATTATTATTATTATTATTATTATTATTATTATTATTATTCGTGACTGTACTGACTTGCCCACCTTCAAATCTCTAACAAAAACACACCTTTTTACAATTGCTTTTAATGTTTAGCTCAGTCTATTGTGTTTTTAGTGAACTATTTCATATTGTTTTGCTGATTTGATTTTGATTGCTGGCTTTTAATCTCATTGTACATGTGTATAGTGACAATATGTAAAGTGTCTTTGAGTACCTAGAAAAGCGCTTTTAAATAAAATGCATTATTATTATTATTATTATTATCATTATTGTTATTATTATTATTATTATTATGTTTGGATTTAGAGCCTTACATTCAACATTCATTATTATTATAGAAGAGCCTGTTGTAGAATGTACTGCTCAAAAGACCAATAAACAGAACAAATCGTGTACAGTGTGAATAATAATAATAATAATAATAATAATAATAATAATAATAATAATAATGATAATAATAAGAATAACAGGTCAGATAAAAACACGGCGAAATATATAATATAAATATATATATATAAGTAAATCTCAAACTTTAACAACGAAAAAAAAACTTCATTCATTTGTATAATGAAATCATAAATGTCCTCATGAATAATGTGAATAATGTTGAACGAGGTGATCACGCTCGTTATGTAGCATCCCCTTCACGCGCATAACGAAAGCATCGTCTCACGTCTTCATAGCTGCTTGTGGCGCGTGAGAAATGCGTGCTCCTCTGAACCCGCACACAGTGTCTCGAGTTTTTGGATGATCCGTAAAGCTTCCTGCGCGTCCACGAGCCCGTTTAAAACCTTAATCGCAGTATTTAGTTATTAAGCCACTTTTAGCTGTTATACATCACACACACACACACACACACACACACACACACACACGCACACACACACACACACACACACACACACACACACACACACACACACACACCGCTGAAATGAACGATAATAGTGTTTCAGTCATTAGAGAGCATTAGTGCGGCCTGCTACTACTGAGAAGAGCACAAAATATGAGACACACACACACACACACACACACACACACACACACACACACACAGAGAGAGAGAGAGAGAGACTAATTCTCTCCAATAATTTTGACTTTCTTTGAAATCAATGTGTGTAAATGGCAGCAGAGGTGGATGATCCTAACATGAGGTGTGAGTTCAGGTTCCATTCTGTCTGCAGATGAAGACGTTCTATTTACAATCAAACAGTGTCAGTGACCTCAGCACTTTGACACAGCAGTAATCTGTATGTGAAACTGCTCCTAGATCTGTCTTAATCATAGCACTGTGCTGTGCTGTGCTGTTCTGTGCTGTTCTGTGCTGTGCTGTGCTGTGCTGTGAGTTAAAGGCTGTTGGTCTGGTTGGTTTGAGACTTACCTTGAGTCCAGTCCTGGTCTAATGGATCCAGTGCAGAGCTGCTGAGGACTGTGCATGGCAACCTGGAAGCACACTGACAGACCATGGACACACACTCCACTTTTTAACCACGAATTACATGTTGCTTTGCAGATAAATGAAGGAGTGAGTGTACACAAACATACAGGAGGCCAAGTTCTGCTCCACTGTAGCTCACATTCTAGTGTTCATACTGAAAACCTTATATCTCCAGTTCATGCTGGTTTTCATGCAAGTTGAAGGATTGCATGCTCCCACATAAGTCAGAGTCATGTTCCAATTCTGCACACATGTTGAGAACCATTCAGACAATAACAACAATTAATTTGCATCCACATAAAACACAGACACCTGGGAGGTGGTTCAGGTGTGACTGAAGAAGTTCTATTTAAATGACGTGAACCTCCACACATCTCAGCTTGATTCTGATTCCTTCGTTGTGACCACATTTATTACAGATAAATCATTCATAATTTACACTTTGTGTCATCATTAACTTTTAGGGTGGTGACATTATTTTCATTTTTATGTGCAAATACCTGCAGAATATAGATTTTCATAGAGGTTGCAGGTTTTTTGTGCACACTTATCCCTAACATTGTGTCTTTATTATTATTATTATTACAGATATTATAATTATAATAATAACAATTATTATTATTATATTGTGATTGTAGTATTATGAATAATAGTTTTCCAATTTTATATATATATGTATATACATACATACATACATATATATATATATATGTATATACATATGCTGTACTGGATTCGATTGCGTAGGTGCACCTAATAATCTGATAAACAAAGCCTCTCTTCATCCCTTGTTGTGAATAACATTGGTTATGAGTATTGTCATTTGGTATATTTGATATATTATCGTCTGTTCTTATTACAACAAACTGGAATGGATCCCTCACATACAGTATTGAATTTCCATTGTATTCTCTGATGAGTGTTTGTGTGTGGAAAGGTTTAAGCCTCTGTACATTTTTGTTATCTGTTAGTCTTTATGCTGCGTGACTCTTTCCCTCACTTTCTCCGTTTCCATGTGTGGTTGTATCAGCATTCGTTGTTCGTGTGCGTATGCGTGTGCTCGTGTGTGTGTAAGGGATATCCTCTTGGCCTTGGGAAAAAATCAGCGTGCGACAGACTGACAGAAAACAGACTGTGGCATAGAGCTTCCTCTCAACTAATGAATTCCTGATCACATTTACACACACACACACACACACACACACACACACACACACACACACACACACACACAAGCCTTTTTAGCTGCAAGACCACAGACCTTAGTCAAGGAGAGTTTCTTTAAAATCAGATGTTGTTGGTTCCAGATTGAA
Source organism: Argyrosomus regius (assembly GCA_946959425.1). Lineage (NCBI taxonomy): Eukaryota > Metazoa > Chordata > Actinopteri > Sciaenidae > Argyrosomus > Argyrosomus regius. The sequence continues at coordinate 32,831,970 of OX336883.1, forward strand.
AACATTCACAGTAAGCTGAAAAAATAGTAGAGTATTTTTTAGCTGGAATAAAAACATGCTTTTTTTTTCTTAATAGTACACATCTATTTACTCCATTATTTATTTATTGGCTTCAGTATGTCCATTTACCAGTTTATTTCAAGCTATTTCAGGAGGAATGACATAATCTGGTTGCTATTTTTCTTCTTCTTGTAAACCCACTGCAAATGCCAAATATGTAAAACTAATGTGATTACATGTGCTGGCAGAACATGTACTCTCGGGTCATGCAGAGTTTAAGGAGGTAATGAGATGGAAGGAAGACTGTTTTTACTGCTGCTTTCATGTGAGGAGGCCATCAGATGCTGCTCAGTGTGAACATGGACAAACAGTGTAGTGTCAGTGTGCAGCCTCCTCTCTGACCAGCAGGGAGCAGAATAAACTCTTCACTTCTTCTCTCCAGTAAACGATGTTCCACAACTGAGTGCAAGAATACTACTGTTACTACTGCTACTGCTGCCATTACTACATCTACAACTACTCTACAGCATCCATTACTGTCATTACTTCAATTGGTACACAGCAGTTAAATCTGCGGTTATTGTCCAGAAGCAACTTCTAATAGAAGATACACTAGACTAACTACACTAGAGATACTAAATGTGACTGCTGCTAGCAGTGCTTCTTCAACTAGAACTGTTAGAGTACAATTTCTGAATATCCTTAAACAAGTACATGAAAAATCTTCTCAATTTCAACAACACAACACTTATAATCAAGGACATTTATTTATTTGTGACGTAATCATTTTAATTAGTAAGTATTAAGTTACTTTCCACTTCTATTCATTTTACTGCTTCACCACTAATAGTACTGCTTCTTAAATTACCACATCACCGATACTGTTACAATTAGACAGGCTGCTTGCACTCATTCATTATTATTATTATTATTATTATCATGCCACCATTTTGGATGTCCAGATAAAAGATAAAAGAATTCTGAGTAACAAGTCAGTGTGTCAGAATATTCTTCAAATAATTTGAAGTAACAATGAGTCATGGCAGGAAAGATAGATAAATGGAGAGAGAGACATAGATTCGGTCCAGCAGACAAAGTTAAAGCTAGTCAAAACAGTTTGATGGACAAATTTGGTCTTTTGTAGGGTCAATATGAACAAATCCACATATGATATCCTTTCCACAGGAGCAGCTGTTCATATTTATTGGACATTTTGTTATTCTCTCCTTTTAGCGCCTTTGCATAATTTCCAAAAAGCACACACAAACAGCCAGTATCATATGAACACTGATGTAATAGCAAACATAAGGCAAAAAACAAACAAACAACATTATTATTAAGGTGTAATAAAAGCAAAGTGTTTGAATCTGCAAAAACAGTTTTTGTTTTCGAATGAAAAAATTGATGATTTACATTTTATATAATTATTTAAGATACTTCTGTTATGACAAACATTATGTATTGTAGTTTCTGTTTTTCACATAAAAATGGAATAAAGATTGAAACATTGAATCAAGATTTGCAAAACAAACCCATTTATCAGCTTAAAGTATTTTAGATAATTAAGATTGGTAATTTCAGGTCAAACAATATTAATTCCTCTATTGTCATACAAAGAAGCTGTCTTTGAGCATGTCTGTGCTTGGGATTGGGATGTCTCTGATGAGCTGCAGGAAATAACATGCTGCATGTATGCATGCTGTACACAAAGTACAGAAGTACAGAAGTCAATCTTTTCTGCCAACTCCGCAGACATGGGGAGGTCGAGTCCAGCCAGCATCCACTGTGTGAGGATTGCCTCTCCATGCATTCCATTCATGCCAACTATCAGGATGTAATCTGGTGACAACCTCTTCAAACCCAGCCTTCTGTACCAAGCCCCAAGGACCACAGACGATGAAGGGCAGCTGGAAATCCAGTGGATGCACGGTTCACCAGCACCAGATGCTGTCTTGCAGTTGTTCTTCTGCACGTGTGCTTCAACACTGTTCCATTTCCACCCAGACTTCCAGCTCTTGCCCTCTAGATTGAAGGCTCTCAGAACAGGCTGAACCACTTCAAACTTTCATCCCTGCCTATGTCCATGAAAGCTTTAAACAAGATTTAGACCTGAAAATCTACAAAATGTAGCCTAAATTTAGCTGCATATTAGATAATAGTATTTATAATGAAAGAAGGAATAACTAATAAGCTAATAGGCTAACTAATAAGCTTTCAGTCAGTCAGAAACTTCCATCAATTCAAAACATAGTTTAAGGATTATGCAGAAATGAAAAAAAAAGAAAAAAATAACACCACTAGAATTTGCCTGCCTGCCCTAAAGGTTCTCAGTCATCCAGGTCATCTTCTTCAAGTCTGGTGCAGCTGGACTAGTTTGTAGATCCGTGAAGACGTTTAGTTTAGAAGCTTCTTCAGTTCTCACTGACTGGTGGGGAGTCTTGGTATTTGCAGATGGTACAATTTTGTGTTTTAGCCCATGGACTTCTAGGTTTCATTCATTTCATTGCTATCCCCAGTGGTAGTCTACTGCAAGTACTTAAATCTGCCCACTTCAACCAGCAAGCTGAGAAAGAGAAACCCACTAAAGGTATGCCAGTCTAAGTTGTATCAAACAAAACCTAGAATCTTTTTATTGTGAGTTCTAAGACCAAGTCTGATCAAACAAGGATTTTATGTCAGGGCCTCTGACTTGAAAACATGTGAGAAGGTCTGTGTTAATGAAAAAGCTTAAACCAAAACTTAAGTTTAAATACATCTTAAAGAAACAGGCAACTTCAAACAGACACAGAATGATCTTTCTGTTACACACAGGCTACGTACAAGCAAAAACACATGACACATGAGGCCACCACAGTGGTTTTATAACTTGAGACTTAAACAGGCACTCACACACACACACCCACACACCCACACACACACACACACACACACACACACACAGACTGTTCAGGAGGCAGGTTAGTAGCAGTATTCCAGTTTAATGGTGTACTTACCTGAACTGGTCACACAGTAAATTCTGTGGTACAAAAGGTATTTCATTTTCAGCTGGAGACACTAAACGCAGTATCACTTTATGGTTGTGTCACAAAATCAGTTCTTCCTGCATTAATATTTACAATCACAATAACCTCAGTGGACAAATGTTTTCTAATAAGATCCAGAAGTGTTTCATCTCTCTCTAAATCCTCTTCATGGTCAGGCACCATCATAGTACCTTAGTACATAGTACCCCTCTAGAACACTGCGCTCTCAGACTGCTGGGTTCCTTGTGGTTACTGTAATCTCCAAAAGTAGATTGGGAGCCAGAGCTTTCAGCTATCAAGCTCCTCTTCTGTGGAACAAGCTCCCATCTTTGATTCTGGAGGCAGACACCCTCCCCACATTTAAGAATTCCTTTTTGATAGAGCTTACAGTTAAGGCTGGGTCAGGTCAAATATGTTTAAAGAAACATCACATAAGATGATCTTAGTCTGATGAGAATCCAATATTGCAGCAGCTAATATAGCAAGATAATATTGTGAGTAATAGTAAAATGTATAAACTGCGATGTAAACAGGTTGAACAGTGATGTAAAATGGTAAATGGACTGTACTTATATAGCCCCTTTCTAGTCTTCCAACCACTCAAAGCTCTTTTACACTACATATCTCATTCACCCATTCACACACATTCATACACTGATGGCATTGGCTGCCATGCAAGGTGCCAACTGCTCATCAGTTTGAGGAGCTAACCATTCATACACATTCACACACCGATGGCACAGCCTTCGGGAGCAATTTGGGGTTCAGTATCTTGCCCAAGGACACTTCGACATGCAGACTCAAGGAGCCGGGGATCGAACCGCGCATCATCTGATTAGTGGACGACCCACTCTACCTTCGAGCCGGAGGTAATACACACACACATGCACACGCACACATATATTTAATAAATATACAGTATACTGTGATATGTACAGGTATAAACAGATAATAAATAAGAAATAGTATTACTGAGATGTAAACAGGTTGCAAACAATAATTAACGTAGTAAGCAAGAAAGTAAGGGTGCAATGCAGGCAACTGCCATACGAGGCAAAGATGGGAGCCTGCGAAAGAAGAAGACCTGTTATCTGTCTTTGTGATGATGTTTGTGTGATCGAACCAGGTCAAGTCATCACTGATCCTGAGGAACCTGTATAGTCATCAATATGCCTCATCGTTGCTGCTAAATGTAATGAATGTGCTGCGTATTTAGTTATTTAGAGCAGACACACTATTGCTTTATTTCAGTGTTTTCCTCCTGAATGTAGCTGAGAGCGCTACCATTTAAGGATCAGTCTTAATTGCAAGCACACATATACAACTTCATCACAGCACATTCACTCATTACAACAGTCCGTGTCTTCTTAAATAACCTGAAGACCTTTGTTGGCTGTAAAATCATGCAACTGATTTTATAAAAGAAGTCAAATTTATTTGTCCATATAAGTCCATGATAACCATGATAACACTCAATTGATTTCTGTATGTCCACTACCTCACACACATAAACCTGACAGACAAAGAAACAGAGAGAGTCAGTCAGTCCTTAAACATCCATCAGAGTACATCTATGGCTTGTTTTACGAACCACTGCACATACACTCATACACAAACACATACACAGAGAGGGGATACATCAATTACATCTCGACCAAATTCAGTTAACCTTTTGTTTCTTGGGCCAGAGACACAGGGCCAGGGCAAGGGGCCAACCAGGACAAATACACACATACATACACACAAACACGGACACACACTCACACAGGCCTGTGGTACACATTAAATGAATTAACGATGGTCCAGAACCTTGTCTGGACATCGTCACTGAGGCATCTGGTCAGCACTGCTTCTCTGCTAATGTCTCTCTACATCTCTTTCTTATTTGTCTGTTGTTTACGCAGGGCTACATTCACCAGATAAGAACTTTATCATGTTAATGGACGTTTCATATTTTAAACAAGCAGAAAAGTACGTGTGCTCATAGTTTTATTTCTAATATTATTTGAATGAAGAAAGCAGTATTCTACTAGACTGAAACTTTTTGGTTCTCAGGTAAACTCTTTCTGGATAAATGGACGTATTGTGTTGGTGAATATAGAAAAAAAAATTGGATGAGTACATATTCGGATATTAAGTAATAAAGCAATATCTAATTATTGCCCAGTGTTGTTACATAGTATAAATTCAATGAAGACATGTACACATTTTCAAGAATGAAAATATATTATACTAATTATTTGTATCACATTTTTCTTTATATATTTGTCAAGTTAAAATGAGTAATAATGACCCTATGTGTAGGACACTGACAGTATGTAATTAGTGGACAGAGGTTCTGGGTTAGTTGCTGATTACAACCCCCCTCGTCTCACCCTCTCCATCCAAGGATACAAGAGAAATGTACAAAAAAAAAAGAAAAAAAAGAAGAAGAAGAAGAACGGAAGCGTCTGTACTACTGATCAGTGTTTAACAAAGATTGTCTCATTCATCTATCTATCTATTTATTTTCAGCTGACATTTCAACACATTATTGTTTCTTTTCTACATATTATATATTACTTGCCGTCCATTGGTGGACAAAGTTCAATTCAATTCAATTTTATTTATATAACGCCATATCATAACAGAAGTTATCTCATGACACTTTTCATACAGAGCAGGTCTAGGCCGCACTCTTTATAATATTGTCTCCTTATAATATAATACTGTCTCTCAAAGTTTGCAACTACCGCAAACATAGTGGAATATTTAGAGATAAGAACATTTAAAGCAACATTGTGTAAGATATTGTATCTTTATAATTTGTTGCCTCCAGTTTCAGAGTGTAATCCCACTGTGGTAAATATGGACAGCTGTACTGTAGAGTATTTGTTCTGATTACATTACTTCTGATCAAAAACTAGCAATCGACAACTTTGCTAACAGCCAAACATCAACAAGGTCACCAACAGCAGACATAGCAGCCAGCTAATATTACTTACTAGTCCAACAGCAGTCAGCCCAGCTCGGCGTCTGTCTTTCAGCCTTTCATTTCACCAAGCTCTCACCAACCACTAAAAGTCAGTCCCACATTTACTCTTGTCCTGCAGCTTCTTGCTCATTCACTCTCTCCTTTTCTGTTATTACCTTTGTCAATGTCATCCTCTGTCTCTTCTCCTTCATCATCATGTTCCCAGAGGCTGCTGAGCCTGGCTAAGTTGCCCACTTGTTGTCATTCCAGAATCAATTCCTGTCTGCAACCCCCAGCCGAAAGGTCCAAAATCCCTGTAGTACCAGCAGAAAAACAAACACTCCCCCGGTGCTGTGAGCTCACAGTACGGGCCGCATGGCTAACAAACTGAGCTAACATTAACTTACAGCAGCTGCATTTGGCAGCAGTGTATTTAGAGTTGATGATGAGATGCGATGTTGAAAACAACCCAACCATGCACGGCAGAGAAAAGAGAAAGAGCATCATGACTAAATGGTTTATATAGTGGCAAAACACTGTGCCTAGGAGCTTACAACTAAGGTGATGATGCCTCAGCTACCTGCTACACTGAAGAAAAAAATCAGCGGACCGTCACACTGGAATCCTGAGATCAGATCACAGTGCTAATGTGGTGACTGACAGCAAATAAGAGCAGACTGACACCAGCGTCTTGTTCTCACTGAAAGAAACCACCATGCTGGGGCAAAATCACTGAAACATCTTCAGGACAAATATCTGCTTAGCTAAGAGTTCATACAATACCACATTTGCTGTCTTTATCTGTGACATACAGCATGAATATCATGACCTGCTACTCAGCACACTGAAGCCCAACAAGGCACCAGCTGAGCCAGAAAATATTTCTTTAATAAGAGAGTGTTTCCATTGATGCCCAGATAAATGTTTGATGGTTCTATAAATATAGTGTATGAGTTATGAACATGATAGAGCTAAATATGGACAGGTTATAATCTGAGGCCACCATCCAACTGTAATATTTACACGTTAACAATACGGCTTAATATGGAGGAATACTCTGTGTGTGTTTTGGTGCATTTATATGTACACACACACACACACACACACACACACACACACACACACACACACACACTGTGCCCAGTGGCAGCTAAAAGTGTTTAAGTGTGTATTTGTCTCAGTGCCAGTTTCCTTCCATTAGAGAGACAAAGCAGCTGGCATCCAAAGCCTCATATAACCTGTAGTATGGTAAACATAGCCATCCACAGCCTTTTGAAACATGTGGCAAGGTCAAACATTCAACCATAACCCCATATAACCTGTATCATAGCAAAACACTCTCATCCCAAGCCGCGGATAACATGAGTTATGTTAAAACTGGAGGTAAAAAAAATTATCGAGTTGTTGATGTGCCCCCGAAGAACTTTTCAGGACGCTTTTATTTATTGTTTTGGCCTTGGGTCACCCTAAATTATATTGCTTCGGTTTATTTTCATGATTTCAGCTCTTGCATTATAAATGATAATAGTAAATGAAGCTTTGTTGAGCAGTGGGTCCTAAGTGGCACATTGAATTTCCCTCAGTTTGCCAAGATTCACCCATGACCAGGAGATCTGAAATGTAACTAGGGCAAGGTCATACTGTGCTTTATATGTAACCAAGGAAATCTTGTAGCTGATTCTGAATTTTAGTTTTTCACCAGTTTTCAGTCCAGGATTTTGTGGGCGGTCCTAAAGGGTGGCTCGATAACACGCTGAGGCCACCCTGAGCATACCCCTGCACCCCTAGCAGAGAGATAGAGATGAATTCATCTCGCTCAGAGTGTTTCAAAGTTAGTCATGTCATCTGACACGTTTCAGTCGCTTCAAATGGCTGCTTGACTGCTCCCACGAGTGGGTGTGGCTTCAGCACATCCAGTGGACATGCCCTCACAGTCCTGGAGCTGAGAATTCATTTTTACCTGATTTTCACACCTAATTTCATAAACTTGTTGATATTTTTTTATCATTCAAATTTGGCTGGGTGGTTAATAACACTTTCTTCTTCTCTCACAAACTCAGAACACAAGAGGTTCACACATATTTATTCTCACCTTACACAGACTTAGGGAATGATGGAAAGGGAATGATGGAGGAAGCTAAGCAAAGGAGAGCCAAGAGAGGCCACCAGGCAAGAATACATCTGGAACTGACTTTTAGTCGTCGGTGAGAGCTTAGAATATAAAGAATAAAAGGCTGAAAGACAGATGCCGAGCTGGGCTTCTTACTGTTCGACTAGTAAGTAATATTAGCTGGCTGCTATGTCTTATGTTGTTGCACTTGCCTACTTTGTAAGCAAAGTTTTTTATCATAAGTAATGTAATTATAACAAATACAGGTGTACAGCTGTCCACATTTTCCACAGTGGGATTACACTCACTGAAATCACCACAAATACCAAGTCTTACACAATGTTGATTATTGTAGTGGTGCAATATATATGGAGAGATTCTAGTTATTATGCTTTATGAACCTTATTGCGGTAAAATACTAATTAAGTATAGTGAGTGACTTCTGTTATTATTATGATATAGGTTGGTAATATGGTATATCATTGTATCATTATCATTTCTTGCTTAGTCTGGCCAGATTGTACGACTTTGCGACACTTTGCGGTAAGCGGTGTTACTGCCACGGTGCTCTCTGCTCTGCTCACCTAAACAGATTTACGTATATTTCTCACATCAGTGATTATCTACATATCTCTACACTATCCTTAGACTTGTTCTGTTTGAGCACGAACAGGTCTCTGAACTTCAGTAACACTTTAAATCCGAAAGTTTCACCAGTTTCTGTTAGTCACACTAACTAGCCTAGCTGTAGCAATGGCTTCTCTCTCCTCTCCTGCTCTCTCCTCTCCTGCTCTCTCCTGCCCTGTGTGCCTCATGTTTAGTTACTCCTCGTCCTCCTTTAGCGATAACGGTACTTGTAATAAATGTAGTTTATTTGTAGCTTTGGAGGCGAGGCTCAGTGAGTTAGAGGCACGGTACCGCACCACCGAACAGTCAGTAGCTAGCAAATCCCCTGTAGCCGGTGCGGTACCACCGAAGGTAGCTTCAGCTAGCCGTCCCCCGGTAGTTCCCGAGCAGCCGGGAGGCTGGGTGACTGTCCGAAAGACGCATAGCCCCAAACTGAAGCCCACGGTACACCACCAACCGCTCCACGTTTCAAACAGATATTCCCCACTCAGCGACACACCCGCTGAGAGACCAACTCTGGTGATTGGCAGCTCCATTTTACGAAACGTGAAGTTAGCGACACCGGGGGCCATAGTTAAATGCATCCCGGGGGCCAGAGCGGGCGACATCGAATCTAATTTAAAACTGCTGGCTAAGGATAAACGTAAATACAGTAAGATTGTTATTCACGTCGGCGGTAATGACACCCGGTTACGCCAATCGGAGGTCACTAAAATTAATGTTTCATCGGTGTGTGCATACGCCAAAACGATGTCGGACTCCGTAGTTTTCTCTGGACCCCTACCCAATGTGACCGGTGATGACATGTATCGTCATTCCACCGCTGGCTGTCGAGGTGGTGTCCAGCAAACGATGTGGGCTTCATAGACAATTGGACACCTTTCTGGGGAAAACCTGGTCTGATTAGGAGAGACGGCATCCATCCCACTTTGGATGGAGCAGCTCTCATATCTAGAAACATGGACAAGTTTATTAGTCGACCAAAACCGTGACAGCCCAGAGTTGAGACCAGGAAGCAGAGCTGCAGTCTTACACACTTCTCTGCGCCTCCATTAGAGCAGCTGCCCACCCAATCCTCGGGTTTAAGTCTTATTTTTTAGATCGTTCTCAGTTTGTTCTTGTCAATGATGAATCCTCCATGCATACCAAAGTTTGTCATGGAGTCCCACAAGGTTCTGTACTCGGACCACTTATATTCAGTTTATATATGCTTCCTCTAGGGAACATTATTAGGAATCACTCCGTTAATTTTCATTGTTATGCCGACGACACCCAATTATATTTATCGATCAAGCCTGATGAAACCAATCAATTAACTAAACTCCAAGCATGCCTTAAAGATATAAAAAGTTGGATGACCTTCAATTTTCTGATGTTAAATTCAGACAAAACTGAAGTTCTTGTAATTGGACCCAAAAACATCAGAGACTCTCTCTCTAGAGACTTAGTTACCTTAGATAGGATCACCCTGGCCTCCAGCTCCACCGTAAAGAATCTTGGAGTTGTTTTTGATCAGGATTTGTCTTTTAATGTCCACATAAAACAAATTTCAAGGACTGCATTCTTCCATTTACGTAACATTGCCAAAATCAGACGCATTGTATCTCAAGCAGATGCAGAAAAACTAGTCCACGCATTTGTTACTTCTAGGCTGGACTATTGTAACTCATTGTTATCAGGCTGCTCCAATAAGTCTCTTAGGACTTTGCAGCTAATTCAGAATGCTGCTGCACGTGTTCTGACAGGAACCAAGATCAGAGATCACATCTCTCCCATTTTGGCTTCCTTGCATTGGCTACCTGTTAAATCTAGAATAGAATTTAAAATTCTTCTCCTTACATACAAAGCTCTTCATGGTCAGGCACCATCATATCTAAAAGAGCTCATAGTACCTTACTACCCCTCTAGAACACTGCGCTCTCAGAATGCTGGGTTCCTTGTAGTTCCTATAGTTTCCAAAAGTAGATTGGGAGCCAGAGCTTTCAGCTATCAAGCTCCTCTTCTGTGGAACAAACTACCATTTTGGGTTCGGGAGGCAGACACGGTCAACACTTTTAAGAGTAAACTTAAGACTTTCCTTTTTGATAGAGCTTATAGTTAGGGCTGGCTCAGGTCATCCCTTAGTTATGCTGCTATAGGACTATACTGCCGGGGGACTCCTCCTTTCAGGGTTATGCCTAGCCAGGCATGGTATTGGTTGAAGATGCAGTCACATCTCCCTTTACTGAAAACCCTCTCTCTCTCTCTCTCTCTCTCTCTCTCTCTCTCTCCCTCTCTCTCTCACCATCACCACCACCATCTGTAAACATACATGTCTGTCATACATGTACATTAATGCATCTTACTAACTAAACTTCTTCCCCGGAGTTTCTGTGCTCTTTCGTCCAGCAGGTTCTCGTGGATCGTGACTGCTGCTGTGGTCCTGCATGACGTCCACTACATATATTATTACTGTCATTAATGTTACCAGAACTCCATTACAGTTTATAGTAACTTAGTTAATGATTTGCTGCTGCTGTTGCTGTGCATCTGTGTCTCTCTATCTCTATCACAGGTTCCACTGCTACTGTAATCATTTTATCATTCATTGTAATCCATTGTCATTTTTCATTGTAATTACACAAAATGTTTCTGTTGACTTGTTGACTGTACACGTGACATCTATTGCACGTCTGTCCGTCCTGGGAGAGGGATCCCTCCTCTGTGGCTCTTCCTGAGGTTTCTTCCACTTTTTTCCCTGTTAAAAGGGTTTTTTGTGGGCAAGTTTTTCCTCACTCGAACCGAGGGTCTAAGGACAGTGGGTGTCAATCCCTGTACAGATTGTGAAGCCCTCCGAGGCAAAATGTATTTTGCGACTTTGGGCTATACAAATAAAATGTGATTGATTGATAATCTTAAAACATACAGGAAGGCTCTCCGTAATATCAGAACAGCGTATTACTCTTCATTAATAGAGGAAAATAAGAACAACCCCAGGTTTCTCTTCAGCACTGTAGCCAGGCTAACAGAGAGCCACAGCTCTATTGAGCCATCTATTCCTTTAGGTCTAAGTAGTAATGACTTCATGAGCTTCTTTAATGATAAAATTATAACTATTACAGACAAAATTCATCACCTCTTGCCCTCAACAGGCACTGATCTGAATTCTGATAAAGCAAGTTTGGAAACAGCTGTAAAACCTGATATATATTTAGACAGTTTTTCTCCCATCGACCTTCATCAAGTAACTTCAATAATTTCTTCATCTAAGCCGTCAACCTGTCTATTAGACTCCATCCCAACCAGGCTGCTGAAGGCCCTTCTTTATTGAATACGATTAATCTGTCTTTATTATCAGGACATGTACCACAGTCCTTTAAAGTAGCTGTAATTAAACCTCTTCTTAAAAAGCCCACTCTAGATCCAGAGGCTTTAGCCAATTACAGACCGATATCAAATCTTCCCTTTCTCTCTAAGATACTTGAGAAAGCTGTAGCTAATCAGCTGGGTGACTTTCTCCATAAGAACATCATAGCACAGAGACCGCACTAGTCAAAGTTACAAATGACCTCCTAATGGCATCAGACAAAGGACTCATCTCTGTACTTGTCCTGTTAGATCTTAGTGCCGCATTTGACACCATTGACCATCAAATTCTTTTACAGAGACTGGAACATCAAATTGGAATCAATAGGAAACCGCCCTAAGCTGGTTTAAGTTGTATTTTTTAGATCGTTCTCAGTTTGTTCACGTCAATGATGAATCCTCCATGCATACCAAAGTTTGTCATGGAGTTCCACAAGGTTCTGTACTAGGAGCACTTATATTCAGTTTATATATGCTTCCTTTAGGGAACATTTTTAGGAATCACTCCATTAATTTTCATTGTTATGCCGATGACACCCAATTATATTTAGCGATCAAGCCTGATGAAACCAATCAGTTAACTAAACTCCAAGCATGCCTTGAGGATATAAAAAGTTGGATGACCTACAATTTTCTGATGTTAAATTCAGACAAAACTGAACAAACAACAAACACAAACAAACACAAACAAACACCTCAGAAACTCTCTTTCTAGAGACTTATGTCAATATGTTTCTGTTGATTTGTTCTGTACATATGACATCTATTGCACGTCTGTCCGTCCTGGGAGAGGGATCCCTCCTCTGTGGCTCTTCCTGAGGTTTCTTCCACCTTTTTTCCCTGTTAAAAGGGTTTTTTGTGGGCAAGTTTTTCCTCACTCGAACCGAGGGTCTAAGGACAGAGGGCGTCACTCCCTGTACAGATTGTAAAGCCCTCAGACGCAAAATGTGTTCTGTGAATTTGGGCTATACAAATAAAATTTGATTTGATTTGATTTGATTTGATTTGATTTGATGTCTATTTATCAACTAAAAACCAAAAAATCATTTAGGTCTATTTATTATCCAAAAATCACCATTTCCCTTAATATAATGCATGTATTATTAGCAGTGATGGGAATAACGGTGCTATAAATAACGGCGTTACTTTTTTCAGTAACGAGTAATCTAATTGATTACTCTTCCCATCATTATAATGCCGTTATCGTTACTGCCAAAAAATGTGGCGCGTTACTATGATTGAAGGCAGCTGTTTTTGATCAGACCAACTAGATCTCTAAGCCGAGCGGCAAAGATTTTTCTTGTTCCTCCTTCCTTGGTGAGGGCGGGGGCACGAGACAATCGCATAAATGATGACGATTGGCTGAGGTTGAGTAAAATTCCATGGTAAGCCAATCAAAGGTGGAGTTTGGCGGGTGTTGCTATAATCTATGACATTTTATTGGATGCTAGTCTCACTTTCCCACAGGAACGTTAAAATAGTTTAGATTTGTGTACTGTGGATTTCTGTAATGTATTGTATTAAGTGTCAATTTCATTATAATATTCAGATTTATCATAAATAATTGAACACGCACATGTATTTTAAGTTCCGTAAAAGAGGGGTGGAGGTGGGGTCCAAATTCTTTGACACATTTGAGCATTTAAAAAATTACTTCAAAAGTAACGCAATAGTTACTTTCCAAAGTAACTAGTTACTTTTATAATTTGTAACTCAGTAAGTACTTTAGTTACTTTCTGGGAGAAGTAACTAGTAACTGTAAGTAGTTACTTTTTTAGAGTAACTTGCCCAACACTGATTATTAGTTAATTAGTTAATTATTTGTATAATTGAAATTGAATTTGTTTATGCTGTTGTTCTGTACCTCGATGGTTGTTTATTGTGGTGTTAACAGAAGACACACAGACACAGAAAGTCACACTGATCATGTTGTAGCAGTATATGGCAGCAGCCAGCCCTGGTGTTTCTTAGTGCTTGTTATCTAAACACTATTTAAATTTGCACTTTTGAGTGTTTGCTCATAAAGGAACAATGGATTTAGTGATATTTAGAGAGTTTTAGTAAGTTTCCAACATGGTGGTTCAACATGGACCTGCAGTGTATATCTATAGAGATATAAATCGTTCATTCTAAGGTAACAAAAACATATTTATTCCTATTTTCAGGTTATAATACACTAGTAAAATCAGAGTTAATGAACATTATATTTCTGCCATATTCTGTGAATCTATCCATTATCTGTAACCGCTTATCCTCATCAGGATCACTGTGGGGCTGGAGCCTATCCCAGCTGACTGGACAAGTCACTAGGTCATCACAGGGCACATAGAGACAAACAGCCATTCACACTCACATTCACACCTATGGGCAATTTAGAGTCACCGTTTAACCTATTAAGGTCATATCTTTGGACTGTGGGAGGAAGCCGGAGTACCTGGAGATAACCCACGCAGACACGGAAAGAACATGCAAACTCCACACAGAAACAAACCAGTGGGGCGGCGTTTAGCTCAGTTGGTAGAGCATCCGCCCCATGTACAAAGGCTCAGTCCTTGCTGCGGAAGCCCAGGGTTCAAATCCGACCTGTGGCTCTTTCCCGCATGTCATTCCCCATCTCTCTCTCCCCGCATTCCTGTCACTCTTCAGCTGTCTCTATCCAATTAAAAAAAAAAAGAAAAAAAAAAAAAAAGGCCAAGAAACAAACTAGATGCGATAGTGCTAACCAGTGCACCATTGTGCTACGCATGGATTTGACATTTGAGCCATTTAGTACTATAGAATAACACTGACTATTCACAAAACAATTAGCTGCAACAAAGTAAATACACAATCAATGAACACAAACATGATATTGGTGATATATAAATGTGAACACATGTTTTAATTGTGCGCACAATTAATGATATTCTTTTTAAGTTAATTTACATACATTTGCTGTGCATGTGTGCTTGTGTGCACACACAAGTATGTTTTTGTGTGTGCACAATGGACAAGAAATGCTATCTTAACTAACTCTTTCCACAATGAGCTCACTGAAACACATGAACTCTGTGTATTTGTGTGTGTTAGTGTGTGGTGGAATAATTTAACACAAAGCTGGACCCACAGTCTGGTTCCCATGGTATTAGTAGTAGTGCAGTCATGCAGTGCAGGAGATATGATTGTTTGTGTGTGTGTGTGTGCGTGTGCGTGTGCGTGTGCGTGTGCGTGTGCGTGTGCGAGTGAGAGAGAGAGAGGTGCCAGTGTTATCAGCAAAGCGGTAGGAAGGTTATGCTACACTAAAAGGAATGTCTCTCATCAGTCCGGACACAATCCAGCTGTCCCCCCCTTATTCTCTTACACACACACAGACACAGAAATATTTTTAATACTGCTTGCTAAATAATATTTTGGTCTATATGTCTAAGTGTAGTTGATTTGAGCTCACTCACTTATTAGTTTAAACAATATAAGATTTGTTTAACACTATTATGATGTAACAAACCATCAGCAGCCAACTACCAACTACATCCAAAACCCACAGAGCGTCATGGTAAAACACCCCCCCCCCAAAAAAAACAGCTTGGCCTTATACTTTAAACTATGACGGTGTAGCTACCTTGTAACGTCTGGTCAAGGTAGCAGTAGTCAAGGTGATATGTCGGGTTAGACCAAATAAAAGCATGAAATGAAATAAGAGTTTAAAGTGTCTCCGTTTGATTATGTTTATACGTTTCTTTAAAACATATGATCCAATCTAACTGTTACCTGTATGATCAAATTTACAAACAAAATAACATTCATCTAGGTTTAAAAATTTAGTGAACACATTCTCCAAGTGATAATTATCAAAGTCTTTTTAGCCAAATGGACAATATTATAAGATACAGTATATTTTAACTTTTTCTTTTTTTTTCTTCTTTTTTTTTTTACAAATCTACCTTTTCTCAAGAGGTCCAGGGACCACACTTTGTTAAATGTGTGCATGTGTGTCTCCGGCTAGGGTGGAGGTGGTGGTAATGAGGGCACACTTACCTGTTTTAGATCCATGAAGATGATGGCATCCATCAAACCAAACACAGGAAACTGATTTGGCTTAACAGCGTAATCACTGGCGCCAGACGTGGCACAGAGGGTGTGCATCTGTGTGTGTGTGTGTGTGTGTGTGTGTGTGTGTGGACCCTCCTGTTAGCAAACAAACACCAATAGTAACAAAGATCTGTCTCAGTTTTATATGATATCATCATATGATAGGGTCTAAGGACAGAAGGTGTCACTCCCTGTACAGATTGTAAAGCCTTCAGAGGCAAAATGTGTTTTGTGAATTTGGGCTATACAAATAAAATTTGATTTGATTTGATATTAATTCTATGACTTTCTGTGATGTTCAAAAACAAATTTATTTCAGAGGAGGTTGTTGAATCTTAGATTCCCTAGAAAAAAAACAGACTTACTCCAATTTCAAAGTCACTTCCTTCAGATATATATTGTAAAATATTAATGTTTTGTCACTAGGTTAGGCTCTTAATACTTTACAAATTTTCCCTTTTCAATACAAAAAAATATTTTCAACAGGAGTGATGAAGAATGATCCTAAAGTCTGAACATTTCCCTAATGTTATCATAGTGAGCTTATGAAAATCATCATCATACTTTATTCTACTTTATAAAATTACCCTCTTCAATGTAAAATGGAAATAACATCTCAGCTCAGTAGTGTTTGTTGAAGAGAAACAGTGTTGAGAAGTACTTAGTTCTAATATGGAATCTCTGGTGTTTTAAAGTACATGAATGTTGCTCTTAGTAACCACCTTGTTAGGGTGGGTCATGTGGCCTGTTGTCATCCATTATCTAATAACAGGCAAGATAGCAGGCTTGTTTAGACTACAGAAACAAAGAGACAAAAAGAGAATGAGGAATAGAGTGTGTGTCTATGTGTGTGTGTGAGAGCCTTTTGTAATTTGCTGTGGCTCCAGTCTGACACCTTTAAATGGCTGTCATCAGAAACCATGTGCCACACACACACACACACACACACACACACACACACACACACACACACACACACACACACACACACACACACACACACACACACACAGAAGAGTTTAGCTCTAATAGGCCTCTCAGCAGTAATCTGCCTACAGCTAAATCCTCTTCACTTTAAATAGCTGGGGACCCCAAACAGCCACAAATTACTTGCATTTCTATTTTTTGCCTGTCTACGAATCTGAATATGTGCAAACTAACTAATTCTAATTTATTTACTATAATGATACATTTCAATTTAATTATACTTTACTCTGAGCTGGATAAAAGAGGAGTAGAAGAGAACTAATCCTGAATTATAAATGTCACAGTAAAATACACAAAAAATGTTCCTGTTTAGATTAGATTAGATTGTTGCTAAGTTTACTATTGAAATGGCAGGACAAATAAAGAGATCTAGATGAAAATCTAAACTGTTCATTTTCCAAGGAACATGAATGTGCCCAATTTCAGAGCAATCTGCAAAAACAAATAATTATATTTAGATTAGATTTTTTCTGGACAAGTGAAATTTTGGCCTGATATTTGCACCCTAGGTCAGGGGGTAAACATGGATTTCATTATCCTGGGACCATATATATAGGCAGCATGTTACATATAGACTGAAAGCAAAGGGTTACGGTTAGGGTTAGCATAGTAAGAAAATACCATATTCTAAATGAAACACTGTAGGTAGGAAAGACGTAGCCACTTCTTTCAGCCCATGTCAGCTCCACCTCTTTGTTCATTTTTGGATTAGCTGAGAGCTGGTGGAGTGAGGCACTTACAAGATGCTGACAGTGTGTTCCATCACAATCAGCCTATCGTTTTTGTCACTTAGTAAATCACATGATTATTAGGTCACACAGTGTGTTTTGCTCAGGTTTGTAAACCCAGCATCCACATTTGGCTGCTCCTCACTGGCTCAACAACACTAGTGTCATGCTTATGATCTGTGAGTCCCACCCTCACACCCTGTGCATATACTTATCACAGCCTTTCTCAGAGCCTTTCTCTCATGTAAGGTGCTTTCACACCAGACCTGATGATAAAACAAACCGTGGTGCATTTGCCAGGTTAGTGTGGTTCATTTGGGCTGACATAAAAGCTGTAAATCAAACCCTGGTGCTGACCAAACAACCGGGCCTACACCACTTGAAAAAGGTGATTTCTGTCTGCTTCCAAACTCAACTGCAATCCATCTTCTGAGTGTGACATCTGTTCAGGCAGTGATCTTATAATTCAGTTCAATTCAGTTTTATTTATATAGCTCAGAAATGATCTCTTTGCATATAGTGTAGATCTAGACATTGCCTATTATAATATTATTTACAGAAAACCAACCATTCCCAAGAGCATCATGGGAAGTCCCCTGAATGTCTTGACCTATAGCAGCATAACTAAAGGATGGTTCAGGACACACCTAAGCCAGCCAAGTGTAAGCTCTATCGAAAAGGAATGTCTTAAACCTGCTATAAAATGTGTAGAGGGTGTCTGCCTCTGGAACCAGAACTGGGAGCTTGTTCCTAAGGAGAAAAGCTTGATAGCTGAAGGCTCTGGCTTCCATTCTAATTTTGCAGACTAAAGGAACCACAAGGAACCCTGCACTCTTTAGGAGCCAAATGATTACAAATGATTACAATTACAATTACAATTACAATTACAATTACAAATGTATAGGGCTATAGCTCTTGCTGGCTTTGCTTGTATCCTGCTCTGTATACTTTGTCAGTTTATCAGGTCCATTAAAAAGTGTGTGACAGCAATCCCACATGTCTAAAAAAATAAATAATACATATAATCACTTATTTTTTTTGTGAATCTTTGTGAACATAAATATACACATCAGAAGGATTGAAGTACTGCAGTCATTGGATTTTGATTTCTCCACATGGGTGCAGATGATGCACTGATGATGCAGGATGGCAATCACCAAAACTGTCCAATGAACTACTGACTACCTGTCAGTCTGAATAACTAAATTAAAGGAGTAAACATTTATAAATAATAAATGTTTACTCCTCTTGGCTTGTTTGTATAAAGTCAGTGTGAACAGGAACTGGACCAGAACTAAAATGCAACAATGTACACTGTTTATCTATCAACAATAAATCACATTGTCACAATCATTTCATGAGAATATTTTGTTCCAAGTTTATTTGTTGGGCCTAGTACTCCCTGCAGTTAAGGTGACGTAAAGACCACTATCTGAGGAAATATGGAAAATATGAAATATAATGATAATACACCCTGCAACACTGGAAGTGCTATTCCTGCAAAGCAATGCCAAGTTCTGTCAAAGCGATATTCAAAATCTAATATAAAAATACAGATGCTGTATGGGCCACTAGGTTGTATGGGGGTGTAAGTTTACACATGTTTGCATGTGTGTGTGTGTGTGTGTGTGTGTGTGTGTGTGAGAGAGAGAGAGAGAGAGAGAGAGAGAGAGAGAGAGAGAGAGAGAGTGTGATTGTGCGTTAGAGGGTCACAGAGGCCATTTGAGGTCAGAGTGTTAAAGCAGACAGACAGAATGTTTGTGATCTTTGACCCTGGCTTGTGCCTAGGTCAAAAAATGTAGATCCTTGTCGAACACACACATGCACACAAACACATACACACCTCCCTTTTAATGGCTCTGTTGTGCTGTCTCTTTCTGGGTTGTGTCTCTGATATAAATAGATTCACCTTTGCCCCAAGACATGGACAATCAGAGTAGCTATTCACAATTCACACACACACACACACACACACACACACACACACACACACACACACACACACACGCATGCACTCACATGCGTGTGGACAACGCAAAGAAAGACAAGAAGTTGAAAGAGGAGTGAACAGAATAGGAAAGACCAGATATGCTGGCAAATTGGTTGCCTGTCTGTAAATTGACTGACAACTCATACAGAGATTGCATCAGCTGCACCCTCATTAGTGCAGACATCACATGCAGTAGCCTGAGGTGTACAAACAGCACACACAAACAGCACACACACAGATGACTATCTCAAATAGCTCATGGCCATAGCACTTTCACTTAGCTGTTTCAGTTACTCTGGTGTCTCTGCTTTAGTGCAGTCCTTGAATGGCAAACATTATTTTCAAAGGACTTGTGAGATCTTTGCATTATTATTAAATGTAGTAAATCTATCACACCAGTTCAGAAATATTCAACTGACACTGAGTAATGCAAAATTGATTATGCTCATTTTCTAACTGATCATCAGACTTTCAGGTGCATTAATTAACAGCACCACCATGAACCTTTAAACTGCTGCTGGGGGTCTCTCATTCAAAACATTGACAAAAGACGAACAAAAGACGATGCTTATGTTGTGAGTGCATGGGATTGTCGTAATGAACTTCAGACCAAATATGCAGACACCAATCAACTAAACTCCAAGCATGCCTTAAGGATATAAAAAGTTGGATGACCTACAATTTTCTGATGTTAAATTCAGACAAAACTGAAGTTCTTGTAATTGGACCCAAACACCTCAGAAACTCTCTTTCTAGAGACTTAGTTATTATTGAGTTATTTTTGATCAGGATTTTTTTGTTTGTTTTGTAATGTCCACATAAAACAAATTTCGAGGACGGCATTCTTCCACTTACGTAACATCGCCAAAATCAGACACATTGTATCTCACAGCATGATTCTCAGCTAAGTACCCTTCTCATTTCGTTAATTAAACATAAGGAATACTTCCAGCATCCTTATCAGTCATTATAGGACAGACGTCAGTTGTTTGGATGGGATTTTAGTTTGATTTGCTGTGTGATTAATTTCTCCAAAATTGTGTGGATTGTTTGTTTATTTTTGACCCGCCCTGTGTTGGCGTTTGTTTGATTACTTTTTGGTATTAATTAATTTTCTAAAAGAAAAAGAACTGAATCTAACTGAAGACTGATTAGGCTGAATATCCTGACAGTCACCTGGTGTTTTCTCCTTTGTCTCCTCCAAAGTGATCTTCAGCCAGTAGGAGATATTGAGGCCTGCTGCCCAGGAGCTCACCACGTCCGGAGCCAAGCTACACTGTGGACTCTTTTTAAAAGGACTTTTATGAGTATCTCTTTACCCCAAACTTGTAATAAAAGTGTATTTTTTTATAACCCCACCCCCCCGTGGAATCTGTTGTTCTGTTGATCCCTTAGTTATTCTGCTATAAAACTAGACTGCCGGGGGACCCCCCCCTCTCTGTCTCTTTCAGGGTTATGCCTAGTCAGGCACGGTATTGGTTGAAGATGTCACATCTCCAGTGGCGTATCCAGGACATTTTTACTGGGGTGGCCAGGATGGGACACAAAGCTAGTGTGGGGTGGCCATGGCATAGCGGAGTTTAATGCCATGTACGCAGCCGACCACAGTTCAAATCCCAGTCCTTTTCTGCATGTCACATACCCTCTCTCTCCCATAATTTCCTGTCTCATAAGTGTTAAATAAAGGTGTCTATTCTGGTAAAAAAAAAAAAAAAAAAGTCATTTTTTAAATTCCATTTCCCATTATCACAGTCCTCAAGTATATTTGGTTATTTTAACTACTTTTGATACTGACATGTTTCACTGACGCTGCTGGTAGAAGCTGTGGCTGACTCTGACTCTTTTCTCTTTTTATTGAAGAAGGTCTGAATATCTCTGCTTCTCTTCATAACTATTCTCCTAATATCCCTGGGGGAAATGTCATTCAATCACTCAATCAAGCAATCAATCAATCAATCAATCAGTCAGTCAGTCAAATCACTTTTAAGTAATAGCAAACGTCAAGCAGGATCATAATCAATTTGGGTTAGAATCAGTGTGCAAAATACAGGTGTTCGTTGGGCTCTGGAACCCGCGAGTACAACAGATAACTATCTCATGGTTTCTGCTACATGTACTTAAGCAGGTTATTGTATCCCGTACGTTTAACACCACATGTCCGTTTCTGTTTATAATCTCCTCTGCGGGGGACGCTAACGTTAAAATCTTAACTTCGTTTGAGGCTGCTAAGCTAGCTAGGGCAGCAGTGTAGTTCGTCTTACTCTTTTAGCTGCTACTTAGTGCTAGATAAAGTTTTCCTACACATTCAGAGGGAACTACGATATAAATAAACATTACATTACCATACCTCCGACAGATTTCACCGGTTTATCCAGTAGTTGAAGCTCCTTTCACGGACCAGTTCAGCTGCTGCAGCAGTAACGTTGTGCGTCTCATGGGTCACCCGACACTTGACCTGTATGGCCATTGGCCAAACGTACGCTGAACAGAGATCAGCTGTCACAGCCTCAGTATGACCATTACTGTGATACTTCAAAATGTAAATCTGGCTCTAAATCAGTTGATCGGCTGTCATCATTGATTGACAGCATTTCTCTTGTTTCTCGTGTTGACGAACTTGACCAACTACCTATCAGATCTGGGGTGGCCGCAGGGGTGGCCAATGAGATTTCAGGGGTGGCCCCGGCCACCCCAGGCCACCCCCCAAAATCGCCACTGCACATCTCCCTTTACTGAAAACTCTCACTTGCTGCTGCATCTGTGTCTCTCTATCTCTATCACCGGTTCCACTGCTACTGTAATCATTTTATCATTCATTGTAATTCATTGTCATTGTACAATATGTTTGTGTTGATTTGTTCTGTACACGTGACATCTATTGCACGTCTGTCCATCCTGGGAGAGGGATCCCTCCTCTGTGGCTCTTCTTGAGGATTCTTCAACCTTTTTTCCCTGTTAAAAGGGTTTTTTTCTCACTCAAACCGAGGGTCTAAGGACAGAGGGTGTCACTTCCTGTACAGATTGTGAAGCCCTCCGAGGCAAATGTATTTTGTGACTTTGGGCTATACAAATAAAATTTGATTTGATTTGATTTGATTTGATTTGAACGATCACAGACCAGAATCAGTTGAAAAAGTTTATTGACAACACTGACAGAGAGGGCTGTGAGGCTGTAGATCGCTTGAGGGAGAGAGCCTCAAACGGGTGCAGGTGGATGGCATGGCTTGGAATGGTGCAGGGTTGGTGGTGTGAGGCAGGACAGTGCAGGGAAGCTTTCTGTTGGAGCTGCACATGGCAGATGAGTGAAGAACTGATTCCTGGAGCACAGGGAAAACAGGATTAACAAAGATTCAACAAGCAGAGCAGAGAGTACAAAGTAGACTGTGCAGAGTTACCACAATGTACTCAATGTGATCTGGTGAAGACTAAAAGGCTGGACCGGTCTCATTCACTGTTAGGTTGATTAGATAATGAACAACGGCTAGTGATACAGACAACAGAAAGAGACAGACACAGACACAGACAACAGAAAGAGACAGACACAGACAATAGAAAGAGACAGACACAGACAATAGAAAGAGACAGACACAGACAACAGAAAGAGACAGATACAGACAATAGAAAGAGACAGACAAAGACAACAGAAAGAGACAGACACAGACAATAGAAAGAGACAGACACAGACATAGACAACAGAAAGAGACAGACACAGACACAGACAACAGAAAGAGACAGACACAGACAACAGAAAGAGACAGACACAGACACAGACAACAGAAAGAGACGGATACAGACAACAGAAAGAGACAGACACAGACACAGACAACAGAAAGAGACGGATACAGACAACAGAAAGAGACAGACACAGACACAGACAACAGAAAGAGACAGACACAGACAATAGAAAGAGACAGACACAGACAATAGAAAGAGACAGACACAGACAACAGAAAGAGACAGATACAGACAATAGAAAGAGACAGACAAAGACAACAGAAAGAGACAGACACAGACAATAGAAAGAGACAGACACAGACATAGACAACAGAAAGAGACAGACGCAGACAACAGAAAGAGACAGACACAGACAATAGAAAGAGACAGGCACAGACATGATGTGATCTGGTGAAGACTAAAAGGCTGGACCGGTCTCATTCACTGTTAGGTTGATTAGATAATGAACAACGGCTAGTGATGTGCAGAGCAGGTGACGGATAGACCGGCGGTCACACCCAGTAGCACAGACACAGACACAGACAACAGAAAGAGACAGACACAGACACAGACAACAGAAAGAGACAGACACAGGCACAGACAACAGAAAGAGACAGACACAGACAACAGAAAGAGACAGACACAGACAATAGACAGAGACAGACACAGACAACAGAAAGAGACAGACAGAGACACAGACAATAGAAAGAGACAGACACAGGCACAGACAACAGAAAGAGACAGACACAGACAACAGAAAGAGACAGACACAGACACAGACAACAGAAAGAGACAGACACAGACAACAGAAAGAGACAGACACAGACACAGACAACAGAAAGAGACGGATACAGACAACAGAAAGAGACAGACACAGACACAGACAACAGAAAGAGACGGATACAGACAACAGAAAGAGACAGACACAGACACAGACAACAGAAAGAGACAGACACAGACAATAGAAAGAGACAGACACAGACAATAGAAAGAGACAGACACAGACAACAGAAAGAGACAGATACAGACAATAGAAAGAGACAGACAAAGACAACAGAAAGAGACAGACACAGACAATAGAAAGAGACAGACACAGACATAGACAACAGAAAGAGACAGACGCAGACAACAGAAAGAGACAGACACAGACAATAGAAAGAGACAGGCACAGACATGATGTGATCTGGTGAAGACTAAAAGGCTGGACCGGTCTCATTCACTGTTAGGTTGATTAGATAATGAACAACGGCTAGTGATGTGCAGAGCAGGTGACGGATAGACCGGCGGTCACACCCAGTAGCACAGACACAGACACAGACAACAGAAAGAGACAGACACAGACAACAGAAAGAGACAGACACAGGCACAGACAACAGAAAGAGACAGACACAGACAACAGAAAGAGACAGACACAGACAATAGACAGAGACAGACACAGACAACAGAAAGAGACAGACACAGACACAGACAATAGAAAGAGACAGACACAGGCACAGACAATAGAAAGAGACAGACACAGACAACAGAAAGAGACAGACACAGACACAGACAACAGAAAGAGACAGACACAGACACAGACACAGACAACAGAAAGAGACGGATACAGACAACAGAAAGAGACAGACACAGACACAGACAACAGAAAGAGACAGACACAGACAATAGAAAGAGACAGACACAGACATAGACAACAGAAAGAGACAGACGCAGACAACAGAAAGAGACAGACACAGACAATAGAGAGAGACAGACACAGACAATACAAAGAGACAGACACAGACAATAGAAAGAGACAGGCACAGACATGATGTGATCTGGTGAAGACTAAAAGGCTGGACCGGTCTCATTCACTGTTAGGTTGATTAGATAATGAACAACGGCTAGTGAGGTGCAGAGCAGGTGACGGATAGACCGGCGGTCACACCCAGTAGCACAGACACAGACACAGACAACAGAAAGAGACAGACACAGGCACAGACAACAGAAAGAGACAGACACAGACAACAGAAAGAGACAGACACAGACAATAGACAGAGACAGACACAGACAACAGAAAGAGACAGACACAGACACAGACAATAGAAAGAGACAGACACAGGCACAGACAATAGAAAGAGACAGACACAGACAACAGAAAGAGACAGACACAGACACAGACAACAGAAAGAGACAGACACAGACACAGACAACAGAAAGAGACAGACACAGACAACAGAAAGAGACAGACACAGACAACAGAAAGAGACGGATACAGACAACAGAAATAGACAGACACAGACACAGACAACAGAAAGAGACAGACACAGACAATAAAAAGAGACAGACACAGACAATAGAAAGAGACAGACACAGACAACAGAAAGAGACAGACACAGACAATAGAAAGAGACAGACACAGACAACAGAAAGAGACAGACACAGACAATAGAAAGAGACAGACACAGACATAGACAACAGAAAGAGACAGACGCAGACAACAGAAAGAGACAGACGCAGACAAGAGAGAGAGACAGACACAGACAATAGAAAGAGACAGACACAGACAATAGAAAGAGACAGACACAGACAATAAAAAGAGACAGACACAGACAATAGAAAGAGACATACAGAGACAATAGAAAGAGACAGACACAGACAACAGAAAGAGACAGACACAGACAATAGAAAGAGACATACAGAGACAACAGAAAGAGACAGACACAGACAACAGAAAGAGACAGACACAGACAATAGAAAGAGACATACAGAGACAACAGAAAGAGACAGACACAGACAACAGAAAGAGACAGACACAGACAATAGAAAGAGACAGACACAGACACAGACAATAGAAAGAGACAGACACAGACAACAGAAAGAGACAGACACAGACAACAGAAAGAGACAGACACAGACACAGACAATAGAAAGAGACAGACACAGACAATAGAGAGAGACAGACACAGACAATAGAAAGAGACAGACAGAGACAACAGAAAGAGACAGACACAGACAATAGAAAGAGACAGACACAGACACAGAACGAGACAGACACAGACAATAGAAAGAGACAGACACAGACAATAGAAAGAGACAGACACAGACAATAGAAAGACACAGACACAGACAACAGAAAGAGACAGACACAGACAACAGAAAGAGACAGACACAGACAATAGAAAGAGACAGACACAGGCACAGACAAGAGAAAGAGACAGAGACAGACACAGACAATAGAAAGAGACAGAGACAGACAATAGAAAGAGACAGACACAGACACAGACAACAGAAAGAGACAGACACAGACAACCGAAAGATACAGACACAGGCACAGACAACAGAAAGAGACAGAGACAGAGACAGACAATAGAAAGACCCAGACACAGACACAGACAACAGAAAGAGAGAGACAGACAACAGAAAGAGACAGACACAGACAATAGAAAGAGACAGACACAGGCACAGACAAGAGAAAGAGACAGAGACAGGCACAGACAATAGAAAGAGACAGACACAGACAACAGAAAGAGACATACACAGACAATAGAAAGAGACAGACACAGACAACAGAAAGAGACAGACACAGACAATAGAACGAGACAGACACAGACACAGACAACAGAAAGAGACAGACACAGACAATAGAAAGAGACAGACACAGACACAGACAATAGAAAGAGACAGAGACAGACAATAGAAAGAGACAGACACAGACAACAGAAAGAGACAGACACAGACAACCGAAAGATACAGACACAGACAATAGAAAGAGACAGACACAGACAATAGAAAGAGACATACAGAGACAATAGAAAGAGACAGACACAGACAACAGAAAGAGACAGACACAGACAATAGAAAGAGACAGACACAGACAATAGAAAGAGACAGAGACAGGCACAGACAAGAGAAAGAGACAGACACAGACAATAGAAAGAGACAGAGACAGACACAGACAATAGAAAGAGACAGACACAGACACAGACAATAGAAAGAGACAGAGACAGACAATAGAAAGAGACAGACACAGACACAGACAACAGAAAGAGACAGACACAGACAACCGAAAGATACAGACACAGGCACAGACAACAGAAAGAGACAGAGACAGAGACAGACAATAGAAAGAGGCAGACACAGACAACAGAAAGAGACAGACACAGACAATAGAAAGACACAGACACAGACACAGACAACAGAAAGAGACAGACAGACAACAGAAAGAGACAGACACAGGCACAGACAAGAGAAAGAGACAGAGACAGGCACAGACAATAGAAAGAGACAGACACAGACAACAGAAAGAGACATACACAGACAATAGAAAGAGACAGACACAGACAACAGAAAGAGACAGACACAGACAATAGAAAGAGACAGACGCAGACACAGACACAGACAACAGAAAGAGACAGACACAGAAAATAGAAAGAGACAGACACAGACACAGACAAGAGAAAGAGACAGAGACAGACACAGACAACAGAAAGAGACAGACACAGACAATAGAAAGAGACAGACACAGACACAGACAAGAGAAAGAGACAGATAATAGAAAGAGACAGAGACAGACACAGACAATAGAAAGAGACAGACACAGACACAGACAATAGAAAGAGACAGACACAGACAACCGAAAGATACAGACACAGACAATAGAAAGAGACAGACACAGGCACAGACAACAGAAAGAGACAGACACAGACACAGACAATAGAAAGAGACAAACACAGACACAGACAACAGAAAGAGACAGACACAGACAATAGAAAGAGACAGACACAGACACAGACAATAGAAAGAGATAGACACAGACAACAGAAAGAGACAGAGACAGACACAGACAATAGAAAGAGATAGACAGAAAAAGCAGGGAGGGGAAACCAACAGGAAACACGAGGAAGGGAGAAGGCCATCACAAGAGTCTTCATTGTTAAGCAACTACCATAATTTCACTTCATACATGCATACCCTTGGGTGCAATTACTTTTTCCTGTATTTACCTTCTGGGAAATGAACCAACATGCATATCTGTATACTTGAAAGGTGTATAAAGTGTATAAACCTTTTTTATTATATTTGCTATTTTGTTTTATTTTATTTTTTAATTATGACTAATGTTAACTTGCTAATTTACCATTAGAAGAATTATATGGTAAATGGACTGTACTTATATATCACCTTTCTAGTCTTCCAACCACTCAAAGAGCTTTTACACTACATATCTCATTCACCCATTCACACACATTCATACACTGATGGCATTGGCTGTCATGCAAGGTGCCAACTGCTCATCAGTTTTAGGAGCTAACCATTCATACACATTCACATATACATATACATATACACATATACATTCACACACCGATGGCGCAGCCTTCTGGAGCAATTTGGGGTTCAGTATCTTGCCTAAAGACACTTCGACATGCAGACTGGAGGAGCCGGGGATCGAAACGCCGATCATCTGATTAGTGGACGACTCACTCTACCTCCTGAGCCACAGCCGCCCCATATAGCTCCTATAGCTAACGTTATATGCCTGTCACGAAACCCCTTCCATCTTAGGAACAGTATTTACCCTCATTTTATCTCTGCAATTGCAAAGTGGACAACCTGCCCTTCCACCTGAGCCAGCCATCCCACTCCTGATGCCTGCAACATGTTCAAATGGGAAATGGGCAACAAAAGACTGGGGAAGTTGTGGAACCTGATTGGAACCTTTAACAAGTGAACAGAAAGAGACAGACACAGACAATAGAAAGAGACAGACACAGACACAGACAACAGAAAGAGACAGACACAGACAACAGAAAGAGACAGACACAGACAATAGAAAGAGACAGACAGAGACACAGACAATAGAAAGAGACAGAGACAGACACAAACAATAGAAAGAGACAGACACAGACACAGACAATAGAAAGAGACAGACAATAGAAAGAGACAGACACAGACAACAGAAGGAGACAGACACAGACAATAGAAAGAGACAGACACAGGCACAGACAACAGAAAGAGACAGAGACAGACAATAGAAAGAGACAGACATAGACAACAGAAAGAGACAGACACAGACAATAGAAAGACACAGACACAGACAACAGAAAGCGACAGACACAGACAACAGAAAGAGACAGACACAGACAATAGAAAGAGACAGACACAGGCACAGACAAGAGAAAAAGACAGAGACAGGCACAGACAATAGAAAGAGACAGACACAGACAATAGAAAGAGACAGACACAGACAATAGAAAGACACAGACACAGACACAGACAACAGAAAGACACAGACAACAGAAAGAGACAGACACAGACAACAGAAAGAGACAGACACAGACAATAGAAAGAGACAGACACAGACAATAGAAAGACACAGACACAGGCACAGACAAGAGAAAGAGACAGACACAGACAACAGAAAGAGACAGACACAGACACAGACAATAGAAAGAGACAGACACAGATACAGACAATAGAAAGAGACAGACACAGACAACAGAAAGAGACAGACACAGACAATAGAAAGACACAGACAACAGAAAGAGACAGATACAGACAACAGAAAGAGACAGACACAGACAATAGAAAGAGACAGACACAGACAATAGAAAGAGACAGACACAGACACAGACAAGAGAAAGAGACAGAGACAGACACAGACAATAGAAAGAGACAGAGACAGACACAGACAATAGAAAGAGACAGAGACAGACAATAGAAAGAGACAGACACAGACACAGACAACAGAAAGAGACAGACACAGACAACCGAAAGATACAGACACAGACAATAGAAAGAGACAGACACAGGCACAGACAACAGAAAGAGACAGAGACAGACAATAGAAAGAGACAGACACAGACACAGACAACAGAAAGAGACAGACACAGACACAGACAACAGAAAGAGACAGACACAGACAATAGAAAGAGACAGACACAGACACAGACAATAGAAAGAGATAGACACAGACAACAGAAAGAGACAGAGACAGACACAGACAATAGAAAGAGATAGACAGAAAAAGCAGGGAGGGGAAACCAACAGGAAACACGAGGAAGGGAGAAGGCCATCACAAGAGTCTTCATTGTTAAGCAGCTACCATAATTTTACTTCATACATGCATACCCTTGGGTGCAATTACTTTTTCCTGTATTTACCTTCTGGGAAATAAACCAACATGCATATCTTGAAAGGTGTATATAGTGTATAAAACTTTTTTATTATTTATAATATTTGCTATTTTGTTTTATTTTATTTTTTATTCATGACTAATGTTAACTTGCTAATTTACCATTAGAAGAATCATATGGTAAATGGACTGTACTTATATATCACCTTTCTAGTCTTCTGACCACTCAAAGAGCTTTTACACTACATATCTCATTCACCCATTCACACACATTCATACACTGATGGCATTGGCTGTCATGCAAGGTGCCAACTGCTCATCAGTTTTAGGAGCTAACCATTCATACACATTCACATATAAATATACACATACACATATACATTCACACACCTATGGCGCAGCCTTCTGGAGCAATTTGGGGTTCAGTATCTTGCCTAAGGACACTTCGACATGCAGACTGGAGGAGCCGGGGATCGAAACGTCGATCATCTGATTAGTGGACGACTCACTCTACCTCCTGAGCCACAGCCGCCCCATATAGCTCCTATAGCTAACGTAATATGCCTGTCACGAAACCCCTTCCATCTTAGGAACAATATTTACCCTCATTTTATCTCTGTAATTGCAAAGTGGACAACCTGCCCTTCCACCTGAGCGAGCCATCCCACTCCTGATGCCTGCAACATGTTCAAATGGGAAATGGGCAACAAAAGACTGGGGAAGTTGTGGAACCTGATTGGAACCTTTAACAAGTGAACAGGCTCATTGGTAACAGGTGATAGTATTATGACTAAGTATGAAAGTGGCATACTTGAAAGCCTCAGCCAAGCTGGAGCTTGGTTGGAGCTAGCGTTTGGCTTGGATCATTACTATGACATTACGACAGTGTGTGTGTGTGTGTGTGTGTGTGTGTGCATGTGTGCATGTGTGCCTGTGTGTGTGTGTGTGTGTGTGTGTGTGTGTGTTATCAGTGGGCGAATAGTACTGGTGCCAGAGATAAATGATAAAAAACGATCACACACTCTTACACACACCATGTCTTCTTTCATGTCTAAATGGAAACTTGGATTGAGAAAACAAACCTGAGAAATCTGTGGTCCAGATAACAAGTAAAAACACTGACATCAAACCTAAACCTTACACATATGTCCCAACTTCAAGACTGGAAGGAAAGAAACCAAAATAGCTCTTTTGTTCTGGATGGCCACTATGTTCATACATTACGTGTTATGCACATTATCAATTCTTTTTTTTTATTTTGTCACACTGAGTATGTTTAAATGTGATTGTTAGGAACAAAGGAAGTAGGACACAGAGGACAATGATCAGATTTCCCAATGAAGGCCTTATACATATTAATCATGAATTAATTCATGATTAAGAATAAAAATTCAAGAATAAAAAAATAAATAAAACAGAATTATTTTACTGCATTATTCCAAGGGGTATTTCTAATATTTAGGCCACTCATTTACATAAATGAGTGGGTCAACATATTTGACATTCAATAGAATGCTTTCCAGTACATCACCACCAGCTACAACCTTATTAAAAACATCAGAATCAGAATCACTTTGTTGGCCAGTTGTGTCTGTGTGTCTGGTTTTAGCTGTTGATCGCAGTGACAGCCTGTGGGAAGAAACTGTTCCTATTTCTGTTTATTTTAGTGTACAGTGTTCAGTAGCACCTTCCGGAGGGGAGAAGTTCAAACAGATTGTGTCCGGGGTGGGAAGGATCTGCAGATATGTTTCTGCCCATTTCCTGACAGGTATAAGTAATGGATGGAAGGCGGGTTGACACACATGATCTTCTGTGCAGTCCTGACTGTCCTTTGGAGTCTATTTCTGTCCTGTTTGGTGGCCGATCAAAACCAAACAGTGATTGATGAACAGAGAACTGAACAATGGTGGTATAAAACTGGATCAGCAGCTATTTGGGTGTGTTGATCTTCCCGAGCTGGCACAGGAAGTACAACCTCTGCTGGGCTTTTTTGATGATGATGTCTGTGTTGGTCTCCCACTTCAGGTTCTCGAAGATTGTGGATCCCAGAAACCTGAAGATTTCCACAGCAGACATAAGTACTTATGTAATGTATGTACGTTTTAGTCAACAAAACAAAATTTTTTTAATAAAAGTTGAATTCATCACAGAAGGGGTAGCTGTGGCTCAGGAGGTAGAGCCGGTCATCTATTTATCAGATGATTGGTGATTCGATCCCCTGCTCCTCCATTCTGAGAAATGGATAAGAACACAGAATTAAAGGAATATACCAAGTAATAAAGGAGATCTAAATGTATAGACTAATAATTAAAAGGCCACAGAAGACTAGGCTAAAGGCAAATCTGATAAATAGGTAGTGCCAAGACCATTATTATCTAAACTAATAAAGGGATTGATTTTAAAGTAAACAGGCAGCCCATGCAGAGACTTTACTAAGTGATGTAACGTGTGCTCTCTTTCTGGTCCTTGTCAACATACATGCAGCTCAGTTTTGAATTTAAGATAACAGCTTAAAGTAGAAGTGTTTCTTTGTCTGGAAGTAGATTAAATTTTAAGATCTCAAAGTCTGGTTAGACTGTGATGAGGCTCATGATGTAGCTTATTTTCCTTTGGTAGTAACTTACCACAAATAGTAGCTAATTATTTGTTATTTGACAGCGATTCCTTTGTCAAAACCTAAAAAGTAATCAGCCATTGTTGTTGTTTCAGGCACATGCACAAAGCAACAACAAGAATGGAGGACTTGAAGTGATGATGTCATTATTTCCTAAATGTTTGATCTTACACATAAACGAGGATACACAGACACTGGAGTTTTAAATCTGCACCACTGAAGCATTTTTCAAAAATCTGTTTGTGTCATAAAACAGTTTGTGTGCAGACAACACCTACAGCAAAATGTAATTTTCCAAAAATATCTGTATACATGGAGACAGACCTCAGAAAGAGATGTCACCTGCTCTTGAAGGATATTTGAGCTGTTGTATTTGTTATTTGAAACAAA
This sequence comes from Argyrosomus regius, assembly GCA_946959425.1. Classification (NCBI taxonomy): domain Eukaryota; kingdom Metazoa; phylum Chordata; class Actinopteri; family Sciaenidae; genus Argyrosomus; species Argyrosomus regius. The sequence goes on from OX336883.1 coordinate 32,865,633, forward strand.
AATTAGTTCCCCCTGAGGAAAACTCCCCGCAGGATTCTCAGTGAGTGTATGATATTGAAAACCCTGTGTTCAAATCAAATCAAATGAAATGAAATCAAATTTTATTTGTATAGCCCAAAGTCGCAAAATACATTTTGCCTCGGAGGGCTTCACAATCTGTACAGGGAGTGACACCCTCTGTCCTTAGACCCTCGGTTCGAGTGAGGAAAAACTTGCCCACAAAAAACCCTTTTAACAGGGAAAAAAGTGGAAGAAACCTCAGGAAGAGCCACAGAGGAGGGATCCCTCTCCCAGGACGGACAGACGTGCAATAGATGTCACGTGTACAGTCAACAAGTCAACAGAAACATTTTGTACAATTACAATGAAAAAATGACAATGGATACAATGAATGATAAAATGATTACAGTAGCAGTGGAACCTGTGATAGAGATAGAGAGACACAGATGCACAGCAGCAGTAAATCATTAACTAAATTACTATAAACTGTAATGGAGATATGGTAACATTAATGACAGTAATAATATATGTAGTGGACGTCATGCAGGACCACAGCAGCAGTCACGATCCACGAGAACCTGCTGGACGAGAGAGCACAGAAACTCCGGGGAAGAAGTTTAGTTAGTAAGATGCATTAATGTACATGTATGACAGACAGGTATGTTTACAGACAAAATGTGGCTGGCCATGTCACAGTCTCTAACACACCCATCTATAACGTATGATAATGTATTCACTGTGACCCCACCCCATACACCAGTGGTTGAGCAGCTAAGCCACCAGGTTCAAGAACGCGTTTGGCATTTCCTGGATGCAATGGGTACGGTTTACTGTGATTTGTGCAACACTGCTAGCTTCATGAAAGTAAATGGTAAATGGTAAATGGACTGTACTTATATAGCGCCTTTCTAGTCTTCCGACCACTCAAAGCGCTTTACAGTACGTATCTCATTCACCCATTCACACACATTCATACACTGATGGCATTGGCTGCCATGCAAGGTGCCAAGTGCTCATCAGTTTGAGGAGCTAACCATTCATACACATTCACACACCGATGGCACAGCCTTCAGGAGCAATTTGGGGTTCAGTATCTTGCCCAAGGACACTTCGACATGCAGACTGGAGGGGATCGAACCGCCGATCTTCTGATTAGTGGACGACGCACTCTACCTCCGAGCCACAGAAAGTAGTTGTGTTGTTTCTGCCGGTGTGCGGGGTCTGAGTGTTTTTATTTATTTATTTTTTTTTAAATATCCTGACATCTATTGTAATAAATTATGAGGTTTTTTTAGATGCCACAATCATGTGTGGTGCAGATGTTTTGCCTCGTACCTGTAACATAGCCTTTATATACTGTCCTTCATAAAAGACCTTGTCAGCTTTCAGTTTTAGTGAAACATGGAAGTTGCTAGAGATAGAGTTACAAGGTTTTCACCTGGAAACAGTGAAATGTTGAGTGTAACTGAGATAACAACTGACCTGCTGCGTCAACCAAAAAACTAGACTGAGAACACTCAAACGTCTTTATTCCTCACTCTGTCTTTGGAAACAGCTGGCTTTCTAATGTTTCAGCAACCAATAAAACCGCTTTCCTCCCTACAAAATATGCCTCTCACCTCATTTGTGTGTGTGTGTGTGTGTGTGTGTGTGTGTGTGTGTGTGTATGTGTGTGCGATAAATCACCACCTGGATTCGGTATCCAGAGTTGTCAGACTCCCTCATGACAAAGACTTCCTGCTACTAAACTAACTGATACACTCCCTATCTGTCCACACACACACACACACACACACACACACACACACACACACACACACACACAATCACTAATTCCCATTTATACTCCCATATGCTCAGAGGCATTTCAATACACCCCGACTAAACACACTCAATCAAGCATGTATGCACATACTTATGTGACCACATGAACCGCAAATTGCACATGCGTGTGTAGTGAAAACCACACGCGCGAGCACGCACACTTTAAGTCATAAAGAAACACACATTTAGATGAAAGCTGTGTAATGCAGTGTTCTGCTCAGTAGGAGGCAGGGAACTAGCCGGCAATGCATACACGTATGCACACACACACACACACACACACACACACACTGCAGTTGACGAGTTGTGTGGCAGATATATGGGCTGGAATGTGGCCATAAAAAATAGTGTGGAATCACCCTGAGCTTTCCATGTAAAGAAACTAGCTTGGGGTGAGGGGAGCAGAAAATGGGGAAATGGGCTGCATGGGGTGAGCAGAAATGGCTGGAGAAGGGGTGTTGAAGAGCTGTTAGGGTGGTCTGTGTATATCTGTTGAAACAAAAAATTATTTGTAATTGCAGATCAATAGAGACTTGGTCTTTTTGTCATAAAGTCTTCTATTGTTGGGATATTGATGCTGAGTTAATGAATGACTGCACAGCAAATCTGTTTACATAGATCAAATCATAGGATGAAAAAGATCATAATATTACATTGAGAAATTATATGTCTGGTATAGTTCATCTCCTGCATAATTTATATAAGGAAACTTGTCATGATAAGTTTAATTTGCCATTGTAATATTTACTGAGCCAGATTTAATGTTTAGTCCAGAGCACCATAGAAGAACAAACAACCAAATCATTATCACATTATGAGGATGTTCATGGTCCTCAGGGGATTGATTTCCATAAAGTCTGTTGCTGCCACTAGTTTATTAAGATGTTCAATGAGCACATTGATGTAGAAAGTCTCTTATGTTATTTGTGTTGTTCATTTGTTTGAAATGTTCTCATTGTGGAGTGTACACAAGACATAACAACAGAAACCAAGAAACCCAAACAAACATCATTAACGGAAGTTTAAAAAAATAAACAAATTATCTGCATTCCACCAGATGACTAAAATGTGCTGAGTAATACACAGTTGGTTGAATGAAATATTTGGATTTCAGAAAAAAAAAAAAACTTCAGTTGACCGTCATCTGTGGTTCTGAATGCTGATCGTCTGTCATCTCTATGCAGTAAAGCTTGGAAAGGCCTCCACCTTTGTAAATGTGTATGTGTGTCTGCTCTGCCTGGCTGCTCGGTTCATTATGCAGACAGGACATAAAAGCTGGGTGGCCTTCTATTGGCCTGGTGTCCCCTCCACTCAAGATCAGGGGCCTCGCTCACCTGATTCTCATAAAAACAAGTTTATTAGCTACTCTGAAGACAACTAGATGTGTCTGTATGTGTGTGTATGTGTATGCGTGTGTGTATAGTTCTGTGAAGGACCATACCAATGTTTCTTATAGTGTGTGCTGTTTTTCATTTGTGATGACTTCATTTCATCACAAAAGTGGTGAGGAAACCCCAAGAAACTTAGAACAATTTGTATTTTTACACCAGAAAAACTGTAAAAAACATTGAGTATAACATATTTCCATTCTATGGAACTTTATACTTTACATCTCAGAGCCCAAAGTGACATAGTTGCAGGAATATGGGGAACAGAGTGGAAATAACAGAGGCACCATTCACCACCACCATTATAATGTAGCATCAGAATGATAGTGATGCTGTTGTTTCAAGGACTAAGCAGAAAGTCCAACTGAAAAGGTCCATAAATTATCTCTGTGGGACTTCTGTTGTCCATCAAAAATTCATCTAGATGGTAGATCCCAATAGATGGATAGATGGACCCAAAAATTGCCAGTACATGGCTGGTGGTGGTGGCTGAATGCTGGCTGACTTTGCAGGTTGAGTAAGGCACGCTGATAAAATGATTCACTCGAGAAGGCACACTAGAAAACTGCACACAGGAAAATTTTGAATGAGTCTCAATTTCAAAAACAATAGAAAGGTGAAAGCTTAAGTCACAATATGTAAATGACTGGTACTGGGAACAGGTATGGGATAATCTGGGGGTTGGTGTCCTAACCAGGCTTTTATAGCAGGAGTGATTACTTGATGAGTGATGAGACACAAATGTGCCTTCTTGCTGAAGATAGCACAGCCAGCCACGCCCTTTGCCACACACACTGCCAGGGAGAAACAGAAAAAGGTCAATGGCACAGAGACATTTTGGAATGGAAATTTTGTACAAAATGTTTACATTTCTGGTGCATAGGCCATGTGTACTAATAACTTTGGTAATCCCATCCAGACTTTCATCCATTATAACTTACTGCTGACCTGATCTACGTCCATCATCAGGTCAATACTCTGTCCGATACTAAACTAAAAAACTAACTTAATATGGCAAACACTATACATGTTCAAAATCAGCATCTTGGCATTATCATTGTGAGTATGCTACCATTCTGAAGTTAGAGTTAAGCCAATAAAGTTGCTTATCACTGGGCAAAAAACACAAAAAATCAACCTGGAAGTTTTTTTTATGAGTTGCTTCCTCATTGTGGGGTGGGGGGCATGCCAGAAAAAGTTTAAGGCAGGAAGGCTGTGAGAAATGTTTAATCTGCAGTGACGAAACATATATTACGAATTTACAAGCGTACATAGCAAAAAAAATCCCCCCAAAAAAGGCGGTGTCTCTCATACTCATGTTCCCCTCCTCCTATCTGAACAGTCAGAGATGGGTCACCATAGATCACTGTGAGGATGACTCACCCCTGCCACAAGACAGTTCAGTTGGTGAGATTGTTTCCCTCTACTGTGGAAACTGCAATTTTAGAACTCTGCTAAAAAATGTAATAATTTATGAGTGTCTTTTTTTTTTTTTTTTTTGCCAAAGTCAAGTCAGTTTTTTTTTTATATAGCCCAAAATCACAAATCACAGTTTGCCTCAGGGGGCTTTAGAATCTGTTGTCTGAAGTAAACAGAAAAAGAGCAGAATTGTGTGTTACTAAAGACACTGGCAAACACAACTTGTTCAACTTTAAAAATGCATGAATATCAATGGAAGTCTCCCACAGTGTTTCTCATGTTATCTGTTCTCACACAGACATAGACAGTTGGGAGCTGAATAAGGATAGTAGGAGAAGGGGCATATTATATCAATCATGTAAATAAGTGTCCTCCCTCATATACACAGATGCCAAAAGTTAAAGAAAAATGTAGGAAATGAAAGATGAATAAAATAGCAATGTGGGATGCAGATGAATTCCAGGAAAAGTCAGCATAGTTTGAGAAAAATATTTTAGGGGGAATGAATTTGCTCAGTTTCTATTTTTTACAAAGAAACTGAGATTCAACTTATTTTATTCTAACTACACACATACAGTATGATGTTTCATTTGGTGTCATCATTATGTCAAAGTTGTGATATTCATAATAATAATATTATTTATTTATATTTCATTTTTAAAAAAACAAGTTTGCACATGTATGATATATGCATGCATATCTTTAAAAAAAGGAATGAAAAACTAACTTAAAGACAGTTTATGAATAATGAGTCTTAAAGATTTTTTTATTTTCTAGTGACATCAGGTGCCAACACCTGTGTCAGTGACAGGTCGAACTGTGCGAGGGACATGCCCCCTCATATTACCACAGTCAATCAGCCCCTTTGAAATTAATTTTACTCTCTTAATATGAAGAACCGATGCTAAGCTCCTAGGCTCCCTATCCAGCATCCAGCTGCTCAACAGTTCACAGACGACTTTTTTAGGATGATATTGCCAAATGCAGTTCCCAGCTTCATTCTGAATTTGCTGACTTATGCATGTTTGTTTAGCCATTACACAGGGTTATTCAGAGCAGTGTATGCATTGATGTGAGCTGTCCCTCCTGCTAACTTGTGTTTGTTTTTTCAAGCATCAAGCATCACTGCTGACCCTTAGTCATGTCCTCACTGTCCCTCAGTGCCATAAAATGCCTGTTGGGAGCCACTCCAAATACTATGACCGGCAGCCATTGGCTGTTAGCCACACTGAGCTGAGGCCTGGCTTTGCTGCTGCAGCAAAAGGGAGACAGGGTTAGAGTTAGGGTTAAGCCAAAGAGACAGGCATCTCGGCAGCAGACGACAACAGCTTCCATCAGAAAACCCAGAGCCATGGGGAAAACACTTGTCTACAGCTGTGGCAGCAAGAAACTGACATTACCACCACAGGGATGGGGAAAAGAAACCTGTGACCTAGCCCTCCTAGGCACTCATTCTCACCCTTCAAAGAAGAAAAGGAGAGAAAGAGGTGGAGTGGAGCCCTGAAGTTCATGGGCCTCTGATGATTGCTTCTGTGGTCTTTTCTCAGTTTCTCTTCTGTCACGTTCAAAGAGGACAGTCAGGAACAAACCGGTAACACAGTCTCACCAAACATCAAGGTGATAGAGATGAAGTGTATTTAACTAAAAACAGGATTGCCTTGGCTTTAACCACAGCAAAGCATTTAAGTGACTTACAGGCTTTGTCCATTCACACTTCCTGCTTTCAATTTGCCCCAGACCAAGCCCAACCTGGTTTTTGTGCCTAAGGTAGCGGAGTCAGCTTACAGATTTCCCACTATGGAGGTTTTGGCTTTTCACCTGTCTCAATTCTTCTTGGGAAATGGGAGCAAAGGCTTAACACATTATGCCCCATGTGGATTCTGCATGTGTAGCAGGGTTCAAAAAGGAGGATCAGCTGTTTGTATTTGTGTCCCAGTGTACTCCCACCAGAAGTTATCCCACTGGATTTTGGATGCTATATCTCTAGTCCACAGGTGTTTGCAGCTCTTTATTCCACAAGTAGCATGGCCACTTAATGGGGCCTTTTCAGGGGAGTTTTAGTACAGGACATTTGTACTGCGGTGAGCTGGGCTACACCTCACACTTTTGTGAGGTTTTACAGACTGGATGTCTCTGGGCCATCACTGCACAGCTTAACATTGTTTATTCTTTGATAATGGAGTAAAGCGTTTCACCATCACATCGAAAGGGAAACCAGTCCACAACGATTTAAGAGGGGCTGGTCGATTGAAGTATGATGATGGGACGTGCCCCTAGCACAGTTTGTTTGACCTGTATGTCACTGACAGGCATGGTATCATTGGATCTTGGCTACGTTAACCAAAGACACTGCTATGCTCTGTCTCCAGCCTTGTCCTGGAAACTGACAACAAAAAGTGGTCAGTAGATCATTTATTCAGGAAAATATTTTGACATTTGCTGGATGGAATAGCACAAAAGTTGGTACAAAGGATTGTGATTCCCAGATGAAGCATCCTCTGACTTTCTATCATCAGGTCAAAATTTCAATTTGTCCAATATTTTGGTTTATACCTGCAAATCTAATGACTTTCACACCAACCTCAACTGAATTTTGTGTTTAGAGCTAATTAGTAAATGTTTGCATGCTGAATTAAAATTGTGAACATGCTAAACATTACGAGCGAAACATCGACATTGTTAAATGTAAGCACTTTGATTATACTCACCTGTATTGGTGTGGCTGTATACACACACATATCTGCCGAATTCAAAGCAAAATTGAAGTGTTATTTTGAAGAAAAAGTGCATCATGACAATGTGATTTAGGCCACACATTCACCAAGGTGACCCCAACCTAACCCATTCACTAATACCAGCTGACACTAACGCTGACTATTTCTGTGTCCTAATTGGTCGTTCAAACACTTTGTTGTCCAGTCAGATTTAGGGGCGGGATGATGGTGATACACAGACAAACTGGCAGCACAATTACAATAATAACACTACTACTACCGCTCCTTATGCTTGTGTGTGTGTGTGTGTGTGTGTGTGTGTGTGTGTGTGTGTGTGTGTGTGAGCGCAGCTTTAAGCTATTACCAGGCTTTTGGGGGATCTATTTTTTTCTCTCTTTAAGACCCTGACCTTAGTGGTGTTTCCACACTTGCACAGACACTGACGCATACACACACATACACGCATGCATGCACACACTGTGTTTCTGCAAATACTTGCAGCAACATGTATAAGAACAGTTCAAATAAAGTGAGAGGAACTTCTCTTCTGTTGTACCTTGTCTTACCTACTACACTACTTATCTGTTTTTTATAATTTCATTTAGAATACTTAAAAATATGCTGTGCAGCATTAATTGTTAAAATGTGGAGGTGCGTGGTGGCTATTTAATTGTTTTTGTACCAGCATTCTTCCTGTCTCATGGTAAGACTAAGTGTTGTTTTAGTTTAAGCTTTTTTAAGCTTTTAGTTGCCAGACCATAACTATGAATCAATCAGCCACACAGAGATGCCCAACTAAATATCAGTGAATGTTGAGCCCAGCAGTTAGATCAATGTTATGATCTAACGACTGTGCTTTTTTTTTTTTTTTTGTATTGAGCTCATGTAATCATTTTATTTTGCACTCTCTGTAAATACTTTATTGACAATAAGGGTTGATGGAAAGTAAACAAAACACTGTTTCATGTAATTGCAGTCACTGGGCTCTAACACCATAATGACCTGCTAAGCAATCCGTTTATTGCCCATCATTCCTCTACCATAAAGAGGATTTAGGTGTCTATGTGTTTATGTGAGTGAAAGGAATCCTGACTTTAAAAGGCTGTTTTTACCTTAAACAGAAGCAAATATATCTCTAACAACACTTAGCCTTAAATCAGCTTCAGCATCAGGCTTTTTTCCACAGGCCCTATGGAACACAATGGAGGTCGGTTGGGCCACTATTTTGGACTGAAATATGTAAACTGGATTGTCATAAAAATGTGTACAGGTCGTTAAGAGATAAAATGCTCTTAACGACTAAGCATAATTTGCACATTCATAGTGTATACAACATTTTCAACAATTCATGTAGAATAAATAAAAATGCTTTTACTGCAAATTTACAGATGAATTATCTTTTTATTTCCATCTTGACAGACCAAATTAAAATTTAACAATGTAGTGCCCAACACTGCATATTCAATTTTACCTTTTATCAGGCTTAGTAGGAAACCATCAGACATGTTTTGTAGTTTTAAATCAGTTTCTAAACTGAAAAGAAACCTCAATTCAGTGTTTCTTTTCACAGATTAAAACATGCTAATTTATTAGCTTTAGAGGTGCCAGTAGGTCATTTTGTTCCTTTTGGACAGTCAGGCTGGTTTGCCCTTGTCCAAAAATCAGATGCATCGTATCTTAAGTGGATACAGAAAAACTAGTTCACGCATTTGTTACTTCTAGGCTGGACTATTGTAACTCTTTGTTATCAGGCTGCTCCAATAAGTCTCTTAGGACTATGCAGCTGATTCAGAATGCTGCTACCATTTTGGCTTCTTTGCATTGGCTACCTGTTAAATCTAGAATAGAATTTAAAATTTGTTTCCTCACATACAAAGCTCTTCATGGTCAGGCACCATCATATCTAAAACGGCTCTTAATACCTTACTACCCCTCTAGAACACTGCGCTCTCAGAATGCGGGGTTCCTTGTGGTTACTATAATCTCCAAAAGTAGACTGGGAGCCAGAGCATTCAGCTATCAAGCTCCTCTTCTGTGGAACAAACTACCATTTTGGGTTCAAGAGGCAGACACGGTCAACACTTTTAAGAGTAGACTTAAGACTTTCCTTTTTGATAGAGCTTATAGTTAGGGCTGGCTCAGGTCATCCCTTAGTTTTGCTGCTATAGGACTAGACTGCCGGGGGACTTCCCATGATGCACTGAGCTTTTCTCTTCTTCTCTCTCTCTCTCCATCTCCATCTGTAAACATATATGTCTCATTAATGCATGTTACTAACTAAACTTGTTCCCCAGAGTTTTTGTGCTCTCATCTCGCAGGTTCTCATGGATCATGGGTGCTGATGAAGTCCTGCATGACGTCCACTATATATTATTATTATTATTATTATTATTATTATTATTGCTACCCTATCTCCATTAAAGTTTATAGTTACGGTTAGCGTTTTGCTGCTGCTATGCATCTCTGTCTCTCTCTCTCTTTAACTCAACCGGTCGTGGCGGTTCACCGTCCACCAATGAGCTTAGTTCTGCTCGAGGTTTCTTCCTTTTAAAAGGAGGTTTTTCCTTGCCACTGTTGCCAGGTGCTTGCTCATGGTGGAATTGTTGGGACAAAAGAAGTTTCCAAACCACTTCCTGTATCTATACCTTTGATGACATAATTGGTAATTGTTCACTGGATTTGTCCAATGCTGTGTTTTTTTAATTAACAAATTGCCTTGAGTCTGCCTACCTCAGCCACTCTGGCTAGGCTTCCTGACAAATTCTGTAACCGTGTAGCCTACTTTCATCTTTATATTTTGGTGGACAGTTTAAGTGAATTCTGATGACTTTTCTACAAAAGTTGTCAGGATTACCCAGTTTGAAAATCATTTACAAGTACCAATGACAGCTGAGTAAGTGGCAAGTTATAGATGTCTACCGTAAGGCTTGATTAAGTTTGGCACTGGGCTCTGAAAAAGCTGGCTTTTGTCACCTTTTTCCTGTTTGTGACATTCATGGATAGGATATCAAGGTACAACCAAGGGCTGGGCAGTATCCACTTTGATAACAAAAGGTTGGCATGTCAGTTGTTTATAGAAGATGCTTTTATTGAACCACAAATAGTATTGAATGGAAGAAGGTCGGCACCTAAATAAGATTCAGGCTTAGGAAATCAGAGACTGTTGAGCCCACATCTTTAGAGAGACTGGCTCCATCATAACATCCTGGATTAAGCTATTGCACTTAATGGACTGGACAGGACTCAACTCAAGACTCCAATAAGACAAGGAGAGGCAGACTCTGCATTTATATCAATGATGCTTGGTGCTCAAACGTAGTCAAAGTTAATGGACAATGTTTCCCAGATGTCTTTTTTTTTTATATTAAGATGCTATCCATATCATCAGTATATAGCAGAGTATTGTCTTTCAATTTTGAAATGATTTTTTTATTTTTTTTTGATGCACTACATCAGCGGTCACATGGCAAAACAATTGGATGATGCTTTATATTTCAGCTGGTGATTTTAATCAAACAGACCTAAATTCCACTAACATGTCCTCACATCCCAGTCGGATTACCCTGGACCATATTTACACCAACATTCCAGGCAGCTACAAAGCCCTCCCCAATCACCATTTTGGTTTGTCAGACAACATTTTCCTGCTTCTCCTACTAACTAACTCCCAGCTGATTAAAATGATCAAACCATCAGAAATAATAGTTAACAGTTCTAATGTGGACAGGAGTGCACAGACTGACACATGTTCAGAGATGCTGCCACTCAGGAGAAACACATCAATCTTCACATACATCATTATTAACATCACATCATCAATGATCATGGCGATCATAAAGACAGTAAAATCACTACTGAACCAGAAGCCCTGAATGAATAGACAGATGAGGTCTCTATCCAGAGCCAAAAAAGCTACCTTTTTTTGGCTCGTTTTAACACATTTTTATGCTCGCTTTGATGTTTTCATGTTTTCCTGACTGTAATCATTACAAATTGGTGTAATTGTGCATGGCCTAGGACTGGATGATTGATTGGTTGATTAGAACCACTCAAAACATCATTGGTACCCATCTACCAAGCATCAGCTGCATATATATTAAAAGATATTAAAAGGCAATACCCACCCCAGCAACTGCCTGTTCACCCTGATACTGTCTGGCAAGCGATACAGAAGTATCCACTGCTGTACCACCAGACTACAAAGCAGCTTTCTTTTATTGTACAGTTGTTCAGTTTTCTTTTTGTTTTTTAAGAGTAAAGGCTGGATGGTTTCATTTGCAGGTTTGAATTCAAGATATTACTCTTCCAGAAAACCTCAGACCCCTGTGCTTAGATTGTCTCTCTGTCTCTCTGTCTACATGGGGGGTGAAGTTAAATGGCTGTAATACACTGATATTCTTCCAGAGGACAAAGGCACATACAGTGAGTACTTGTGTGTCATTTTGTGTCTGCAGGCTACATGTTAATAACGAACACTAACGAAGAGAAATGATCCTTTCAGCTTCAGTGCTCTGTATGGGCTACACAAAGACACACACATTTAACATGTAACTCATCAGTGTGTGAATGCCTTCTCAGTGAAATTTTGGGTCTTTTTCTGACATAAAAGACTTGGACACTAATCACTGCGGCGGTCCTGCCACACAGCACAATACACTGCAGTGTGTGCGTCTGTGTGTGCGATGGTGGTCTGGCGATTCTTTCATGGCTTAATGTAGTAAGCAACAACATGCCAGAGGCCATGCTAAAGACAAGACACATACACAGAGTCACAGAAGCTGGGCTAAAGATAGGGATATTCGACTTGTCAAACTTAAGTTGAGTGAATCATAGGGTCAAATAGAGTTAACCTCATTGGCTAAGGGTGTGGAGCTGCTGATTATCAGTGATGTTCCTTATTTAATTATTACAACTTCCGTTATCGCCTGCTTTATGACAGCGTTATAATCATAACATCTACGTATCATTCAGTGTTATAAAGCAGAGTTTATGTAAGCTGTTACCACAGCCTGTAAACTGTAAATTTACTTGCTTGTTATTTTTACTCTCTTGATAACAGGGATAACAGTGTGTCATAGCAAGAGATTTTCAGACTACATCAGGTATAGTACTTTACAGCCACTGGATGCTCTTCATTTGTATGAAGTTGGAATTATGCTCCTCTGTGCTTAACATAGGCCAAAGTTTACAGGGTTTATAAATTTCTTTATACGACCTCTTTATACCTGTATGTAATATGCCTGTTTTTCTCATACGCAATAAGACTTTCATCACAAATATGTATTTTTGTGATTTAAAAAAAAAAAAATCAGTCACACTCTATATACTGTATGTCTGCTCTATATGTTGATACTTTACACTGTACACATGCCTCTGAATGGTCTGTTTCCATTCGACTGTGAGATGTGAGATGTCATTGATGTCCAAACTTTCATCTACAGCCACACTGAAGACTGAGGTACTGAAGCGCAACACTTTTGCTGAATGTGTACATTTTCTGCCATTCCAGTAATGCTCCTTTGAACAGTTCTTGTAGATGTTTTTAAACCTGGATATGATGGTGTCTTTATTGAGCAGTCAATCCACCAAAACCTCTTTGCCAGGTGGTTGCTGGTAAGCACAAGGACCACTCATGTTCTGCTGTTTTTTGTAAATGCACATTCATCATTGTGTCAATATTATTACATCATGCTGGTTTAATATGTAACCTAATTTCGCAGATTGTAAATATTGGGCCACACTTAACATAAAATTATTTAACAATGTAATAGCATATGTCATTATTTGCTGACATATGCCATTCATATGTCAGTATGTTGTAATGCATAAACTGTATTAATTAGTTTAAAAAATCTTTACAATTTACATGAGATGGGACAACATTGGTGTCCAAATATTTGTTTAAAAGTCTACATCTCAGGTCATGAAAATAAAGTTATTTCTTATGCTTCTCCTCATCTTTGTCTTCCACGTGATATCAAAGTTCCTATTAACAACATGGTAATGTTCTCCCTGCTGACACACATACATGAGGCTGGGAGGTCATTAGGGTCATTAGCAGTGCTGGCGCTGGTCAGACTGCTGGTCAGACTGTTAATTACATTGGCCTTAAGATGAGACACACAACACACACATACACACACACTCTACATACAGTAGCCCTATACAGCAGGATAGAATGGATAATGTGATTGTAATAATGACTGGACTTCAAACATGAAACATGACTCAATAGATGGGACCACCAAGGAAGATACACTGAAAGAAAGAAAGAAAGAAAGAAAGAAAGAAAGAAAGAAAGAAAGGCAAGTATACAGACATAGAGGACAGTGCGAGCATACTTTACTTCATGTGTAATTGATGCACTTTATATACTGAAAGAACTTGTTTTTACTGGCCATAAATTAAAGCTTTAAATTCATTATGTTGGAACATTGTTTTCATACTGTATGAGGCTTTTTCCAGAAGATCCTCATTAAAGAATCAAATGTTACTGAGATCGGACAAAATCAAGGTCTCCAGACAACCATTTATCCTGATAGTATGCCAGGTTTGCAGTTAAATATCTGACAAATGCAAAAACAGTGATATTATCTTTAGCTATGTTTGCACAACACTGATGTTGCAACTTTCTAATTCAAACAACATAAATTTCCTCAGGTACTCTATTCTGCCAATATGTCGAGATATCACTATCTTTAAGGAAAGTTTGTTGCAACAGTGACTCAGCTGCACTCCAGTCTAATCCTTATTTGTAGAATTTGAATATCAGGTTCAGGATGGGACAGCTAAGTGCCCTTACCCTTTGCACCATACTGAGGAACAGGAGGTCAAAATGCATCATTGCAGTCCCTCTTTGATGTGCTCACAGCAGCTGCTCATGACTTATGGTGGCAGATGTTTCTTGTGCAAATCTTTCTAAGTTTCATTATTATATAATAGGTGTGAAGGATTGTTGATGTACCCCACCTTTCACTAAATGTCAGCTGAGAGCTCCAAATCTGATGTCAGATTTGAAGCGGAAAGTGGAAAATGGTACTGTATATCCTGGTGAACTTGTTGGGCGCATTTACCACACTGCAGGTAGGGCTGCTGGCAACAGTACTGTGACCCAAACAAGGCTACACCTGAATCTTTATTGTATGTGTTCAAAGGGACAAACATAGATTTATGGTAGGTGTACTCCAACTCCCACAGATGCAGCTAGATATGAGGATCTTCTGTAGCACTCTGTAACGTCACTCAGACTGTGTTGATATGGCCTTTACCTTCCCGTTCAGAGAGCTTTCAGAAGCATGCTTTTGTGTGGCTAGATATTTGTAATGCACAGCAACAGATCAATATTTGTAATGCACAGCAACAGATCTATACAAAGTGCATTATAAGTTTATAGAGGCCATTGGAGCTAATGCTTAAGCTACCATTTGTAACTGAATCTTGAAACAGCTGGTAGCATGGGGTCCTTCAAATTTCAGCACACTGCTCTGTGTTGATGATTGTATTAATTTCATTCAACTAAGCTTAGAAATCTAACTTTTTTTATATTCAGTACTGTATACATTAAATATGAGAGTGTGCACATAAGAGGAAGATTTAGTCCATTTGCTGTGGAATATGGCACAGCACATTCTGGGTGTCATGTAATTAATCCCTATCTGGCTAAATATTTAGCAAAAATACTTTTCTTTACTTCAAATTTTAAAATCTGAAGGTTTTAAGGAACCAAATCTGCGATTGTGTTGAGTGCAAGTGCATATGAAGTGTAGAAGTAGAAGTGCTACCTAAAGATAGAGAGGGAGAGAAGAGCAATGTTAACTAACTGTGGTGAACTGCAGCAATAAATCAGAGTGTCAGGCTGTTTATTGAAAAGACTGCTGCTGGAACGAGAATTATAAACACTGTGTCTGTACTGTGTGTTAACCACAAGGAAATCTATCTATTCTATTCTGCTCTATTCTGTTCTTCTCCATAGACAGGCAATATAAGTGGTATGGTTTTACAATAAACAAACGTTTGACAGGAAAGGCTGAACCTTCAATTTCTGGCTTTAAGCCCAAGTAAAGCCATGACCTGGTACTAAATAAAATTAGTCCTGTCTTGTTCATATCTGTATTTCACTTGCACTCCATCTCTTATTTAACTAGGTTTTTAATAAGAGAATAAGATGCTATCACTAAATTTTAATTGCTGACAATATTCTTTCATGCTTTGAGAGCCATGCAATTCTGCTTTCCCGTTAACAAACATTTGCATTCATGTTCATTTTCAGATCCAAGTAAAAAGAATCATCATCACCATCACCACCATCATCATCATCATCATCATCATCATCATCATCATCATCAAGAGTTTTGGTTGTGCTGTAGGATTTATTTGTATAGAAATATGTATACGTAACTTCAATGTGTCACTTAAAAGAGGAATTGTCACTCCTATTGTTGGACTGGATTAAGTTCATTGGTCTCCAAACAGCTGTACCAGTACAACAGTTGGCTGCGGGTGCTTGTTAAGTCTGTCTGTCCACAATTCATCATCAAAACAGACAACTTACATACGTTATATTTCAGTCTTTCTTTTCAAGTTCATGCTTTAGACACACATTTTACAAAATTCAAACACAGCGTATCACTGCTAACTGCTGCTTGTAAAATCACTTTCAGCATTAGGATATATTATAAAGATCAATTATCAGGGGTTTCTGTTTAATTCTACCTGGCTTTTATCTTCAGAATATTGAAAATTCATATATCAGGTATCTGTTGGATGTCTATCCCATCTCCTGCAGACATGGTCACTGAGTGGATCCAACACTTCACTTTCTAACAAGATATAACAACGAGATAAATTATCCAGAAAATGTCAAATGTCTTTTGACTCACTGGCACATCAATGCCTGCTTCTCTCTACCTTTGGATATAATACAACTGCTTCAAATGTGTGTTTTCCTATTCTTTGTAATGCAAACTAAAGCAAAACCATCTCAACTCAGCTATTTCAATTACACCATATCATAACAAAAGTTATCTCATGACACTTTTCATACAGAGCAGGTCTAGACCGTACTCTTTATAATATTATTTACAGAGACCAACAGTTCCACCATGAGCAAGCACTTGGCGACGGTGGCGAGGAAAAACTTCCTTTTAACAGGCAGAAACCTCGAGCAGACCCAACTTCATTGGTAGATAGTCATCCACCACGACCGGTTGAGTTAAAGATAGAGAGGGGTGGATAGTTTAACTAACTATAAACTGTAATGGAGATATGGTAACAATAATGACAGTAATAATATATGTAGTGGACGTCGTGCAGGACCACAGCAGCAGCCACGATCCACGAGAACCTGCTGGACAAGAGAGCACAGAAACTCCAGGGAAGAAGTTTAGTTAGTAACATGCATTAATGAGACGGTGGTGGTGATGGAGAGAGAGAGAGAGAGAGAGAGAGAGAGAGAGAGAGAGAGAGAGAGAGAGAGAGAGAAGGTTTGAGTAGAGTTTTCAGTAAAGGGAGATGTGACTACATCTTCAACCAATACCTTGCCTGACTAGGCATAACAGACAGAGAGAGACAGAGACAGAGACAGACAGAGAGAGAGAGAGAGAGAGAGAGAGAGAGAGAGAGAGAGAGAGAGAGAGAGAGAGAGAGAGAAGGCATTTGAACCAAAGGTATGTTTTGTGAATCAACATTTCAAACTGATGTAAACAGAGTTTTCTTTAGATATTTACTGAAACCTAATCTTTCAGGTTTAGGCTTATTTCTAAATGTCTTGGCCCATGACAGCTTTTTTTTTTTCTAGTCAGCTAGTCATACTACTTTCTTTGTTTTCCTGAAATTATTTTATAACATCTTCATAACACCTCATGTCCACTTTGAATGTGGGCTCCATTCTTTCTTTCAAAATTCAGTACAAACAGCAAAACAAGATCATAAAGATATAATAGAGGAAACATAAAAAAGAATATGTACAGGAAAAGGTCCCTCCCTCTCTCCCTCTTTCTATCTAACAATGTCTCTTCACAGAGGGATGAGATTTCCATTTTTTAAAAACTTTGTTTATGGTGAACAGGCCCTCTGCCAGAATCTCTAACAATCACTCACCCACCTACCCACACACACATATACTCATGCTTCTCTCTCTGTGGCACTGCTTTAAAATGGCTTCATGTGGTTTGAGGAGAATGTAAATAGAGGGACAAGGGAGAAAGAAAGACAGTCAGACAAAGAAAGGAGGACGGAGACAAGGAGCTCAGGGTGGATTTTCAACAGACAAATCTCTCAAAGCTCAGTGCAAGTTCAATCAGGAAGAATATCTCTATGTCTCATTCTCTCTCTCTCTCTCTCTCTCTCTCTCTCTCTCTCTCTCTCTTCTTATTGAGCATTATTGGGCATTAACACTTCACTATCAAAACACTATCAAACATTCAATGTTAAAATGTTTGGCCTCCTCCCCATTCACTTCCAGTTCATCATATCTATCCCAGGTTGAACTCAGATGTCCACTTTTCATGCCTTCATCCCTTCACCACCATCAGTGGCTCTTAGTTATTATAAGCAATTATAAGTTTTTACTTATGGATGTAATTTACATTAAGTCATTGAACCTATATTTCCGGTTTGATGGAATCAATTTTTTGTATTCACTGTTCCGGACATGGTTGTGGTCAGAGACAAGTGGTTGGCCAGCCTAAGGCCCTAATCAGACAGGATGTAGTTTTCTGTAGACAGTAAGCAACTCACACTTATAGCGCCTCACATTTTGGAGCGCTCTGAATGCCTTGAACTGAAAAACACAAGATTGTCCAAACAGATAAAGTGAAAGTTTACAGTAGCTTGGAATCATCTTGGACAACTAGTGCTGGCTGGAGCTACCCGAGTTTCTAACTGTAGCTACCATAGTTTGAACAAATAACATCAGCTTTGATGCAAACTAGTCTGATACTGTGATTTCGGGAAAGTTGTTTGAATTAATTTTAACTGGTAGCTTTAATGGTTATGGTTAATGCTACCTCATTTTCAGCATCTTCCAGGAGAAGCTGCATGATAAATCTAAACCAAGAATATAGTACTGATGTCAAAACAAACATGATCTATTGCAGACAAATGCTCAAATGCAAACAAACGCTACTTGGCAGGGCTGATGGACTCCCTGTAGTTGGTGCTCATCTTTGTGATGCTAGGCCCAACAACTGACAGCAGATTGTCAAACTATCATTGACTCATTCTAAGATAAGCCTTGAACTGACCATCATCCATACAAAGATCCTAGACCAGCCAGTAGTCCTCCCTGTGATTTCTGCTCTTTCTGATGGTCTCCTGTACCCATACGGATCTCCATTTCCTGTGTCAAGTATACTGTTTGGGAGCTGTTTCCAGACATTGTGCCCTCCGCCTGTCCATTTCCATATATTAACATAAGGACAGGTGATTCAGTAGTTGCCTATCAACAGTAAGAAAACACACAGCACTGCTTTATTTTTTATTGTAGATTTCAAGGAAAAAGTAGTGTCCTGCCTCAGGCCCTGAATTTAAGAACTGCAAGGAGCTGTGTGAGATGGGCGTGTCACTTCAGGAAGCAGTGAAACAATTAAAAACATACCAGAAAGTCCAGCTTGAGTAACACATCCATGAGTTTGAAGATGGATGGACTCGCTGAGAGTGCCTTGTTAGTCCCAAGGTAGCCACGCCCTTAACATACCCTGCTTTATGGTGTGTTTTACTCTGATGCGACCAAAATGAACATCATGCAGTATGGGGGGAGACTTGACACTAGTAATTAAGGCCATAAATTCATGAGTGAACTGTTTATTGAGGAAATTAAGTGAGAAGTAGGGCCATTTTACTAATTTCTCTCAATACAAATGCGCTTTTCTTTTGCCAGTGGAGTTGCCCTCAGCTGGCCATTAAAAAATTCTTTAAAGCACTTCCGTGTTGGCTTCTCTTCACAGACCCGAAGCTCTGTCGAATGACTTGAAGGCTTGTTAAATGCTCAAACCCTGAACAGAATTTTTAATATTAGGGGGTATACCGCTCTGGAAAGTCAGCCATTTGCCTCATCACAACAGTTGAAAAGTAAACAGTAGAAATATGTTGTTGTTGTTATCAACAATAGTGCGATAGTGTATTTGATTGATCAAGCAGCGCTTTATTCGATGACAGTGCATTGTATGCTCTGCCAGAAGTTAAGCCAGCTGTGCACCCCTGCTGTGTCAATGGACTGGCCCCATTAAAATGAATGAGAAGGCTGTTTTTCCATGCAGTTCTGTTGTCTGTCTGAATGTGGCCTTACTCCGTTCACAAGTGTTTGCAGAGTGTTTCTGGCTCTCTCTTTGGAAAATCTGTGAAACATAAACACATTGAAGTGTTTTAGATAGAGCTTTAGGTCAAACACCAGCACATTCATTAAGAAAATGAGAAACATCAAATAACCATAGTTTATTTAATTCTGTGTTGAAATATAGACAATTTACAAAGCAGAGAAGATTAGTGGTGCTGTGCTGCTGATCAGAAATATTATTAACTGCACCTTTATTAAACTAATTCATTATCAGTATACATATATACTGTAGTTTTGGTGGAGGCCTGTAACAGTAGCTGGTAGCGATATACCAACACTATTAAAATAAATAAATTTAATCAGGTTTAAAAATCATACATTGTTGGCAACAATGTATGATTTTTAAACCTGATTAAATCCTGGTTAAATTATGTTACACCAAACTTTAAAACTAAAGTTCACTTTAAAACTGTAAAAAAATAAGAAGATTAAGCCTCTCTTTAATCTTTTAATCCTTTAATCTCAGTTGAGTTTTACTCTAAACCTAGATTAAATTGAATTCTTTTGCACCAAAAACTAATTTAAAATGTGATCCAGTATTGACTTTAAACAGGAAGATGTTTTTTTGTTCTTGTTATTATTAATTATATTGCTCCATGGCCAACAGCTTTTTCTCAAATTAGAGAAATTAAAGCTCCTCTGCTGGGCCATCATGAGCAGGCTAACTAACCAACTTTTTTAGCTCATTTTCTTGAAAGAATACAGAGCAACCAAGAGTTAACAGTTTTCCTCTTCCCTGCTTACTAGATCCACAGCACCCAAACTCCAACTGAAGTGAAATTATTTTCATCAATAAAAAAACAAGAGAAACAGAATCAGAATCAGAATAAGACAAAAGCTTTATTGCCAAGTACGTTTTTTACACATACAAGGAATTTGTTTTGGTGTTGTTGGTGCATGTCAGACATCTCTAAATATAAGAAGGATAACACACACTTTAATAACCTTCTATAGATTATTAATGTTTTTTTTTAATTGTATTACAGAGATGAGTTTTTAATTATACAACATTTTAAATATAAATGTACACATTTTAAACCCAGTTTTAATAAACTCTGATTGGAACTAATCTTAGAATAAATTATTATTGGTTGGTGCAACCTAGTTTGAAAATACTTTATCAAAAAAGGAACAAAATCATGTAACAACAACATTTTCCATCAGCTTTAGGTTCATTTCATTTTAACCTTTTACAGGTGCTTGTAAGCTCAGTTTAATGTGTGCATGAGAGCAGAGAATGGAAATGTACTAGCTGTCTATTCATCTGTCTCCCTCAGATTAGAGTGGAAACTATGTAAGAGTTTTGCCACCAGGACAGATGACCACAGAGGATGTTAGGAGCACACTGTCAAATACTGGGTGTGTATTTTTCCTGTCTTGCTGCCAAATACCCACTAAGGCTTGGTCATAAATTTCACCTTGTAAAACAGATAGAAAGACAGATCAGAGATGAGATTCACAATGAACTGGCTTTCAGTGCAAACCTATTGAGCGTAGGATGTTTGATTCAGGTTTATGAGGTGTAAAAATCCTACTGATGACATGAGCTACTGACGAAAGCAGCATGAAACCCACAGACTTTAAATTATGAATTTGTGTGTGTGTGTCCAACTTTGGCTGCAATGTGTTTTCTTTAAAAAAAAAAAAAAAAATGTGTACATAAAGACATTTTCCTGTGTCAAGTTAAGAGAAACCTTGTTAACGGAGCTAGATTTATAATGAAGACGCTTGACTACATGACTATGAGAAAGTGTGTATTTGCAGGGAAATTGACTTGTATGGACTTA